>BMAO01032691.1:0-53986 GCA_019973975.1 Trichonephila clavata | reverse complement strand
CTCTTTTCAAAAATTAAATTATTTCGGTTGAGAGAAACGAAAAGTCACAGTCCAGTGAGTTATATCAAGAAAGTGTAGCGAATATGCTTTTAGGATCAAAGGAAGAATACGTTTTACTTTCGCATCATGATGAACTTAATCAAAGGTTAGAATGAATAATCATAAATTCAATAAACATCCTCTAATTAAACCTTTCTTATAAATTAGTATAAGTTTGTGCATTCATTAATTCAAGATTTGATGAAGTCACATGAAATAGATTCAACTAAATCTTTATAAATTGCATATTTTTGAATTTAAAAAAATAATCATGATCTGCTTTTAAAGTAGAAATGGCATTAAAATATCCTTTTTAATCTCAAAGAATTTCGTCTAAGTTCTGTGTTAAAGTTCGATAATATCAGAGGGTTTAATTTCTACTGAGCGGATCATCTCTATGGTAGCTCATCTCTCAGTATTTTATCATATTTGTCTCGATCAATGAATTTGTGATGACCTCCTGCCCCACAAATGGAGACTAGCAAAAGACAGGAGGGAAAATATCTAAAAACTGACTTAATTCTTCTTCAGACTAATTGTCTAGTACGTAGCAGGGCGTTTGTCTGTAGACCGACATGTGGTGCTTCAAATAATTCACTCGAGCCAAGGTCAATAGCTTGCGCACTTTGCTTTCGGACAGAATACGAGACTAATACATAACAACTGATAAGTAGGTGGCAGACCGGATGATATTCTCGAACATAAAAATGATAGTAAGGTCACCCTTGGCCTTACGAACCCCAGAGATTTCAAATAACCCCGCACGGGGTAGGGGTTGCAGTCCCGGGATCCCGAAATACAAGTGGTTTTTTCAAATCCGGATTTAATTTTTGTCTGAATTACATTTTGAATTTTTTTTCAAGTATTGTGAATCTGGTATAACATTTAATGTATCTTATTTACTTTTTTTGTACTGTATACGGTTAATGTTAGTTTTCTTACGTGTTGAACCTTGAACGGTTCGTGGCGGGTGTGTATGTTAAACCGTGAAATTTCATATGTTTTCTCTTATTTTCATCTGTAAACTTTCTCCCATTGCGAGTGGGGTCAGAAAAAGGACATTTCTCCACCCTCAGGATGTCCGGTGTCAGCTAACTGGGACAGAGGCATTTAGAATTTTTGGAAAATATCTAGTAGGTTTTTCAGCCCCGGGATCCTGAAATTCGAAGCCCCTGGATTCCGCGTTTTTTCCAATCCCGGGATAAGATAACTAACGCCGGGATTTAATTTTTGTCTGGATTATATTTAAAAATTTTTTTATCATAAAAATTTTCTAAGATTTTATTTTTCAAAAATTTATGTTCTCTGTGTGAAATACGTACATATAATTTTTTTGCGCAATTATAAATGCTATTTGTAAAAATTATATTATGCACAGTATGGGAGAACGTCGCAAAAATCTAAGTGGCTCACTGCAATGCTTACAGAATAATATAAGCAACATCACAAAAACAGATTTTGCCACAGTTCCTTCTTTAATGAAATACCGCTAATTAATAGCGGACCTGCTTGGAAGACTTAAGACACTTCAAATCCCATTATATTACCAACAGCTCATGCAACTGGAACTTCATTTCAAACGAGGTAACACTTGAATTTGATTGACATTCTGATTCAATACTGGAGCAATTTATATACCAAAACCATTAAGTGTAGCAGAAGAACTAAATAAAGTTATATCAAAGAGATATATGCACCAATGCAGTATATTAGATTTGAGACACTGTCATCAAAAATTCAAAAAGAAATATCTCTTTTTTGAAAATGGAGGGAGACGTGGGGACTACCTGAAAAGAACATACTCTTATTTAATGACAATAATACCTACTAGTAAATAATCCAAACGTGCATTTTCTTCGGCAAGATGATTTGTAACAAAAATAATAAGCCGTTTCAACGATGAAGGAGCTGTGTTTTCGTAAGCTTATTTACAAAAACACAAGAAATGAAGAAATGCTTTTTTATAAAATTTCACTATGTACTATTTTTATTTGTTTTTTTTTCATGATGAATTAATTTTTTTTATTTGTTTCATTAAAATAATATTAAATCAATTTTTATTTATATTTTCAGTTTTATTATGTAATTTCAACTATGTATATATGTAAGTATTTTTATTAAATAGTCCAATCCTAATCCGAGATCCCAGGATTTGGATAATGTAATCCCGAAATTGAAAAAATGACATGGGATTGCAAACCCTAGCACGAGATTTCTTATAATTAATTATACGCAGTATTTCCGCTTTTAACTGGAGCATACAGAGATCAATATGTATATAGGTAAAATTATAATTTCACTTGTAACCAATTGACAAGAATATTGTACATTGAGGTTTATGGAGAATGTAACTAAGTTCACTTTTCAAACAAAAAATGTGTCATGAATGAGTGGTCATGTTCAGTCTATAACATGGTTACAACTATCCTTGAACATTTTATTTACAAATGCGCTAAACATAAATTTTTGTTAGATATTTTAAGTACAACAAGTACGGATAACATTCTTGCTAAACTCTGATTTTTCTTTTAAATTTAAGGCGTAAATAAATTTCTGTAGATACAAAATCAGGTTTCGTTTATATTAACGAAACTTGTGCAACCAGAGGAAATATCAGATTTTTTAATGCACACTCGATGTTACACTCTAAAGTTTTTGATCGCAATAAAGAAGTATACATTATTTTTGAAATACTCTCCATTAGCCATTGTGCTGTAGGAAAGAATTTTGAAAGTGCATACCGTTAATTTTTTCATGCATTCTGAGAGTATGTACGTCAACAGTGTCTTTTAAAACTTAAAATGGATATATTTTAGATGAACAATGCCATGTTGAAATGTTAGATACGTTAGATTAGAGCTGAATAAAAGGGATATATATTTTTTGAAGGATGGATTTCGTGGAGAATTGAACGATACATAGCAATGGAAAAAAAGCACAATAGCTATATACACTTGCTAGAAAACAGTATGCGTTCACCTACTACTGCGTACATAAACAACGAAAAAAAAATTTAAAAACGGATTTTGAAAATATTTTTAAAATTATATTTTATTTAGTTATTCCAAGTATTGAGAATTTCTTTTATTAAGTATTGAGAATAATTAAACTCGGTTTGCTTTCATAGCTTTTAAAATAAAGACAGGTTTGTAGCGATACTACAAAAATCAAGTAGAAAAGTCTGCGTTCACTGTTTTAGTAGTCCCTTTAAATTATTTAAAAAGAATAATGAGCTATTTAATAGCTGTTTGGGAGAACACCGTCTTTTGATAATCTCTGAAGTCATTGCAGCATTGAATTATTAAGTCTAGTGGTTTCTTCGGTGCTTATCTTTTGACATTATCTATTTGACATCTCTTAGCATATCCTTGCTAGGTATAATGTATTGACGAATCCGAGGCTTCAACAAATCCATAGATGTTCTGTAGGATTCAGATAAAGTGACTGCGGGGGGGGGGGCATGTGCAATTGATTTGGGACATTATACAAGAGCTAAAGCTTCACAATTTCAGTGGTATGCTTAGGATCGTTGTTGTGCTGGAAACAAAACGACGATCCTAGGCCGAATTATGTGGCACTTTCCTTTAAATTGTTTTTAGGACATCAATGTAATCATATTTGTTAATAATTGATTCGATATACTCCAACTTGCAACACCATTGCTCACCATGCACCCCACACTATAACTCCACCACCACCGTACTTTATCGTTGGTACTAAAGGCTCTTTTTGAAGCACTTGTACAAGGTTTTCTGCATACCAATTTACGATCTTTTATGCCAAAGATACAAAATTTGCTCTCTCGGAGAATATCACAATTCTGCAGAACTCTAGAGGCTTATGTATATGATCATTTGCAAAAGCTATCCATTGGTCTTTGAAATATAAGACTTTTTGAGAGCCATTCGACTATGGTATCAGGCCTTTTTTAAGATTTTTCTTGCAGTATCCTCACAAATGTTTTCTTTAAAACTCTCGTGAATGTCTGTTGCTATTTGAGTTGCAGCCAAACGCGTATTTTTTTTCACTATGGTAATCATACTTTATTTTTCTCTGATTCTGAGTTTAGATGGACAACCTGAACAAAATTTGGAGGAGTAAACTTCTGTAGATTTAAAGTTATAAATAACACGCTGGATAGAGGAATACTGCCATCCAACGGATCTGACGACTTTTTCCATTTTTCCACAATGATTTTAAGCTCACTCATACTAATTTCTTTTATTTTCCATGTCTTTGAATTGCTTCATATATCGCAAAACATAAAAATTATTGCGTTGCAACTTTCTTAAACTATTTTACTTGATAACTGAATGCAAAAATTTTGTTAACTTATATCGCCTGTTGATAAAAGTTACAGGAATCAAGAATATTCAAATAGTGAACGCAGACTTTTTCTGCCTACTTTTCGTGTGCTTTGCTACAAAACTTCCATTATTTTACGTAATTTTAATTCGAAATTAACAAATTCTTGCATGCTCAATATTTAAATAGTAGTAAAAAAATTCATGAAACTTTGTTTAATAAAAAATTATATTCCCATTAAATTTTAGCTTTGCTGTATGATTTGTTATGGGTGAACACAGACTTTTTCTAGCTAGTGTATATAAAGAGATGGCCCTCAGGGGGCTCACCTTCTTTAGGTGAGTACGGGTGTCACAATCCCGAGGTGCCCTAGTGATCTTTTCCTTTTCCCACGGGGTTTACTGTCTTTGGTAAACACGAGCTTCACGAATCCGGGGTACCCTAGTGATCCTTCTCTATTTTCGACCCTCTTTCTTGTCATTCAATTCATTCTTTCTTTATCTTCCCGTCTAGACCACAGATATTAATACAAATTTTTGGCGCAGTATAGCCGAAATCGGCTCTTGCGCCAATAAACCCCAAAATCACTCACTCACTCATATAAAGAGATAGAGAAAATATGCATCTATTGTTTCTACTCGAAAAAAAAACCAATCCATAACTTATGTGTAAATTTAATTTTTATAAAAATTACTTTATCTGAAACATTTAAAATTACCGGAGTTTTAATTTCGCTTAAAAAACGTACAGGGAGGGGGAGGGGATAGGAATGCTGTTTTCAAGAAGTTTGTGAGTAAAGTATCCCTTTTTTGTGTAAAAACATTAGAAATAGCACTCACCCTAAGAAAAATAAAATATTGTTTATGCAGACAGTATTGTTTCAAAGAAATGTTTTTTTTTAAAACTTACTTTTTCTCTCTTAAGGTGAATTAATTGATCTCGTGTATCCAGTTGACAAAAACCGAAGGAGACCTTGAGATTCGGTCAAAGCATGGGCTCTTCCTGCTCGTTAATAACCACCGCACGAATTCCCCACCAATCAGGTATTCCCTTTGACGCAATGCCCATTACGAAAAAACGAGAATCTCAACACCCGGAGAGTGTCGAGTGACCACTGGCAATGCAACACTTCTGGGACAGAACAGTTTCGTTTTCGGACATGTGCTGTTGATACTCCTCCATTGGATACTGTTTACAGTGAGTACGACTCTTTCATGCATTTTATGTGTAGGATTTCTAGTCTTAATTAGTCTAGGACAACTTCTAAATACACATATTTAATAGATTTTTAAATACTTAATGCCGCTTTTTAGATGAACTTGGTTTAGCTAGATCAGTCCTTCTATTTTTTATCTTTTATTTTGATTAATTTAAAGAATGCTCAAATTTATAATACCGAAAACTCTTGCATTGCATTTATACTGTTGAACAATATTCGGAGTTCATTAGTAAATTTAGAAGAACATTTCGATGTTTTCTGCGTACAAAGTTTTGTCCTAATGGCTTAGGATTTAGTGCAAAATTTCTTTTTATAACTGGTACAAAATAGTTAAATTTTTGCGAAATAAAGCTCGATTGAAATTGAAATTCTTGAATTGATGTTTTGATTAAGGTTGTGTTAGAATTTTTGTTTTCTCTCTTGCTTTTTCTTTGAGTAATTCACTTAAAGTAATTTTTGATGGAATAAAAATAATTTATTTCATTTTATAATTATTAATTCCATGAACAATGATTAATTTTCTAACTATTAATCTATGTATTGCTAAAATATTCTTATGGCCAAACTGAGTTGCGCAGTATATAATTATCTACTATATATTCTAAATCTTAGCACAGCTTAATCCTTGTTTTCATGTTCACAGTACTAAAATAAGTTTTACCATATATATGAGCCTTTTTCGATGCCTATAAATGTTAATAAGCTCGCTTTTTTTTTAAATTGATAAGCTTGTACTGAAGAAACTATTACATAATCCAATGTTTCTCTAAGGGATCATTTTGTTTGTTTTTCATTTATTATTGAAAACAAAAAAACTCTCTTTTTACTTATGTATCAGAGAGAGAGAGAGAGAGAGAGCATTAAACATACACATGAATTTTAGTTCCATTTTCATCTTTAACGTAATGAATTTTTCCATCTTTATTTTTCAACTTTACACCGAAAACCAATGAGCAGCAAATTTTGTCATTTGCAAGGATAGTTAATTATTGGTATTACATGTTGTTATTTTTATTACACTTTTATTTTCCTTTAAAACTGATAAAATATTTAATTAATCGATTTAAAATGTAAGGCATTTTTTTACAAATCATAAAAAGGCTCCAAAATTTTTTCAAAAGGAAAAAATATGTTAAGAGAGAGAGTGAATATTGACGTCGAACGCGCGCGATGAAGATACACGAGGGTTTTTGATGACACAACCACGTAATATTGAACCATGATCAAGTGACGAAGACGGCACCTGTGCTGGTATCCCCCTCTCCACACCAATGGGATTGACGTTGGAACCTCGATATATTAAACGTGCATCATCCCCCTAAAAACCTTAAAATGCCTAATTGTTTTACTCCTGCGGGTTGCTTACTTGGCAGAACTTCCATTCATTTTGGCACAGCGGTGATCCGACGTTTTCCACCATCTTAAAATTGCCATCCAATTTTTACTGTTGAAATCAGACAAAAAATAATTACAGAATCGGAAAGATCATTTATTTCGCCACAATATGGTATTTTTTTTTGCAAAATAATGATATTTTCTATTTTTAAGAATTTTTTAAAAAAAGAGTTAAAACTGATGCGTTTTTATGCAAATTATTTCTAAATTGTTGCGTATGAATTTGTTTTCGTGTTATTAAAACGATATTATACACTAAATAACTTCAAGCCTTTCTCTTTTAGATCCAGTCATTTAAAAAATAAAATTTTAAAAACTTTTAAAAAAAGATTTTTTAAAAATACTAAAATTTTTAACTTAACATTGAATAACTTTGTCATTTATGAAGATAATCGCACGAAATTTTAGTTCCGTGTGTAAAAAATTCATTTTCCGTAATCCGTACGAAGATTGAAAAAATTGCTTGAGAATTAAGGATTAAAAAAAAATTTTTTTTGTGATTTTCGTAAAAAACCGTTTTTGTGAGAAATAATTTAAGCAGTATTTTTTATACTTTTTTTTATTTAAAAGTACTTTATTTTTGCAATTAATTTGTGAAGTTTGAAAGCATTAACTTAAAAATTATGCCCTAAAAATAAAAAAATTAATAAAAAATACGGGATTTTACATTTAGATAA
This sequence comes from Trichonephila clavata, assembly GCA_019973975.1. Classification (NCBI taxonomy): domain Eukaryota; kingdom Metazoa; phylum Arthropoda; class Arachnida; order Araneae; family Nephilidae; genus Trichonephila; species Trichonephila clavata. The sequence goes on along the minus strand of BMAO01032691.1, from coordinate 46,351 downwards.
ACCTTGGAGTCGAAAAATAGTTTTGCGCCAAAGACCTTTGAACTGTTTAACCGTCGACCGCATCTAACTCAAGGGTTACACTAAAAAGTTCTGCCTTAAACAGGGGGAAATCAGTAAATTTGGCGAGTAAAAAAAATGCGAGTGAAAAAATTATTTTAACTTCAGTTTTCGTCATCTTTTCTTCATATAATTTTCAAAATTAAATCATTATAGATGTTAGATTAAAATGACAAAATGTATTCAAATCATTTCTGAGACTCATTTAAAATATTTATCAGTATCAAAATTTTTTTTCTCTTTCATAAAACTTATTAGTTTACTTTAAAATAATGCCTAATGTATAAATCTTTTTTTGACATATAATTTCATAATAAAAACGCAAAATTTGCCCATTTTGAAATTTTTTTTTTTTAATTATTCAGTTAAATAAGCATAACTTCTTCAGAAAGAAATAAAAGCTATGTTCAAACAAAAAATTCTTCATTATTAATTGCGTGTTATTAATATATCAAAAATCACTAAATTGGCATGTCACAATTAATCGCTAAATGAATATTTTTAATCAATATTAGTATAAAATAATTAATTAATTTTGTTTTTTATTTTATGATTTCTTCTAAAATGAATAAATATAGGTGAATTTAAATGAAAATGATTTTTAAAAAGTTCATTGATCATTTAGAATCAGTGATTAAGAAATAAAATGCCCAAAACTATCTTTTTTTTAAAGAATTTTAAAAAACATTTTTTTTTATTTTTTTACAAAACAATGATATTTTGCATATTTTATGATTTTTTCTAAAATGAATTAAAATAGTTGCGTTCAAATAAAAATGATTTTTAAAAATTTAGAATCAGTGATTTAAAAAATAAAAAGCCAAAAACGTTTTTGAACACATTTTAACAAAGCACTCAAAATACTTAAAACAATCATTTAATTTCTTCTTTTATAAAGATAATCGCATGAAACTTTTTTCCCGTGTGTCAAACATTTCAAAATATCCTCACAATTTTACTTCAAAATTTAAAATAGTAGTAAAATTTTGTAATTCGAAAAATTTCTACTTTTCTGTCTTTTTTCAACATACAACTATTTTTAAAAAGGCTACATTTTCGTTTCCGGGGACTAAAAAATTGCAACGAAAGAATTGAAAAGTGAGTGAGTGATTTATAAATTCGCACTGTTCACCTATTTGAGGGTTTTTAGCGACGGGCCTCGAAATTTTCAACCATCGTCGACTGACGAGGACGACACCTAAGCCTTTACCCACCTCTCCTAAGTACCACACCACACCAACGCAAGAACAAATTTCAAAAAAAGGAGTTTTAATGTCATAGTTAAAGAAATCACTCACATCGCGCATGCACACACATAGGTGCTATCGTCCTGAGGGAAACAGGAATTTCCCATGGGGTTTAAGTTATTCACTGGTAAAAGCCCGTGCAACGCCGGGCTAAGCGGAGAGGAAAGAAACAAAGAAGTAAAAGTACTTTCGAAAAATTATATTGGAAGTGCTGATTTTGTGAAGAGAAAGGAAAATGTTAAACGAGAAAGCCATGACACGCACTCACAGGCCTACACTCACATCGTACGCGTCACACCCACAGAAAAGTGCTGGCGTCAGAAAGAAAGGAGGGAATTAACATGGGGATTAAGTTATATCCTCGGTAAAAGCCCATGCAACGCCAAGCTGGGTTAGCTAATATATTTATAAATTTCTTCTTATTTCATAGTAATTATTTCCATATTGGAGTGGAACAATTCTTTCTGAAACTTTTATGGTGTATCCAGATAAGTGGATCTCTCTTAGACTGAGCTTCTCTTACTCAGCAACATCAAACCGACTTCTCAATTACTAATGATTAATTTGAATTAAATTTGCGTTGAAACACAGTTGATAATTATTGGATTATTGAATTATTATTCGTTAGATTCAAATTAGAATAACGAAAACTGATGTTTTTGGATTTATGTAGAGCACGACACTACAGGAATTTGAAATAAATCTAGATTCGTATTCATGTTTTCAAATTCCAGTTGATGACCCTTGGTAGAACTCGAATTTATGAGCCCTATCTCAACGAATATAGTTTTACTAGTCTTATAAATTCGTTACAGCAGATTAAGTATTCAGGGTTAAGTATACACGCGTATTGTAGAGGGGAAAAAAAACCTTTAATGAAATACATAATCTATACCCAGACAAAATACATCGTATATTATTGTACAGTTTAGGAAAAGTATAACCCAACTGTAACCCAATCATTATCCATTTTTAATACAAAAATCAGCCAATATATATATATATATATACACTGGTGTCCAAAAGTTAAGCATAACTGATAATGGACTAAATTCATGTGACGTCACGATCACGTGAAAACTGTGTCACGTGATTACGCTGCCGTTTGTTTACTACCATCGCTAGGACTATTTTGCTATCGCAGTTTCACATTGTACTTTTAAAAATGTCTCATTTTGCTAAAATGGTTGTTCAATCAATAAATGAAAATATGATTGACGAAAAAAATCACTTTTTTTCATATATCAGGGCAAAATATCAGTGTTTTGAAAGCATGTTGAAACGTGAGGATTATAAACCATCTCCTCCCTATTTATTATGAATGCAATTACTTTGAAGAATATTTTCAATACCGACGCCAGCTTAAACCAAGCTTTATTCTCACTATTGTTGTCTTCACAAAAGAAACCTGTTCTAAAAGGATTTTGGAGAGGTGTAGACTTTCACAAACAAGTAAATACTTCAAAGCAAATTTTTTATTTTAAATAAAATTATATTTAGATCATACATAAGAAAGTAAAATATGTTAGTAAACTTAAGCAAATTTTTGTTTATTTTAAATGAAGTTATATATTGAGAACATATAATGTTTAATTAACTTAAGTTTTACTTATTTTACGCATCTTCAGAGTAGTAACAGAGGTACTTAAGTATTTAATTATCTAAGATTCGAACACAAGAATCTGTTTATAGATAAATCATACTATTATTTTTTATAAACTATATGTAATTCAATAAGAAGAAAAATATATTTAAGACTAAAGATAATTAAATTTCTGATAATTATTGCACCTTTTCTGATGAAACATTCCCTTAATATTGTATAATAATTTTTAAAAAGTAGATCAACGTATATATTAAAGGCACTTTATACAAAGACAATTTTAAAAAAGTATTCAATTTGTCATAAAAAATTGTAATGCGAACTTTTAATATAATTCATACTAGCATTAATAACATTAATTTGTGATCCAAGTGTCACATACCCATGCATTATATTTAGTATCCCAGATATAAAAGTGCAATTTCCAATAGAAAACTATTCAGTTCTGCAAAGCATTGTACTAACGAGTAAAATTACAAACACATGTTTATTTAATGCATGTTTTTTTTTCAGGAAAGTTACAATTTTTTTTTCGATACTTAATATAACAAGGTTTTTAAGCATTCTGTACACATGCATGACTGAAGTCAACTCTTTATTAATTTTAATGTGCTTAAAGAGCACTTGCTATAGTGACTGCAACTTAGAGAAAAATATTAAAACAGTTAATACATGTAGAAATAACTCATTATAATCATTTAGTTAATTATTAGCCCTGATTATGTACTTTATATGTAGTTAAATAACTCATAATAATGGATAATCACATTACAATGAATATATCCTGAAAATTATATGTTAATATGAATCATTGCTTTAACTAAAAAATGAAATAGTATTTTCTTTTATTTCTTTAGACAATCATTTGTAAAAAAAATTTGAAACATTTTTAAAGAATAATTACTAAGTAAATCAGACAGTCAAAGATGGAGAATGTTATTTTATTAGAAATATTTCAAATATCTTTAAATGCTCCATAATATTGTAAAACACATACATATATATAAAATATTTATATGCAATACATTGTAAAAATAAAATTCATTTTCATTCAGGAACTGTTCCACAGTAAAATAAAATATTCATTCGAATTTTAAGTGTAAGTAGGCAAACTTGATGTAAATATAGTGTTAAAAAAATTCATTTTCATGACAGGATAAATACCATATCAACTCTAATATTTTATGTACAAAAAGGGGGGGGGGAGGCGATGGAAAAAAATACACTTTCACCAAAGAATAATTATCTACATTTATCTAAAACTTTACCTAATAATCTATATACACAGGCTTCAAGAAACAAACGTTTTTGCAAGTTTAAAGTGTACTTCAAAAAAAAAAAAATAATAATAATAAGATAACAACAAATCATCAAATTAAATTTGATCATTTCTAAAAATTGTTGCCTTTTGCGATGGTATCATTCCCCTTAAGTATATTTTATTTTAATTTAAAGAAAGAAATGACATAAATTTTTAACAGTAAATAATAATTATTAATAATTTAGAAATCAATAATTTGTGAAATGTAAAAATCAAAGAAAAATTTATTTAATTTTTGTAAACATTCCTTTCACAAATTATCATCAAATTGTTTTTCTTCAGAATAAATATTTTCTCTTGACTTTGAATTATGAATTAAAATTATAAACAGACATTTTTTAATATTATATACACTTAACTGACTCTATTTGATAATAATAGTGAGTTCTTTTTAAGGAAACGATACAATTGTTATTCAAAAGTCAAACAGTTTCAAGTTTTTTAAAAGAAGTTGTATTGGTCCTATATACTGTAAGCCATTCTTGCGCAAAAATATATAATTAATAACTACTAAATTAATTAATTAAAATATCTAGTAGCTGTGTACCAAGTGCTAGGATCCCAACCTAAATAAATATACCAGCTAACACTATTTAAAGCAGACGAATATCTAATTAGATAAATAAATCTGAATAAAGCAAAAATTATATCAAAGAGTTGTTGAGAGTTTTTCCTAACAAATATATACACTGGAATAATGCATAAAATACAATGATATCATATATTTTAATTAGATAAATTAAAGCTAAAGAATGTCAACAACTTGCGTATTGGATTCTACCACAGTACTGAAAAGCACGTGCAATTGTTGCCCAATTTGTCACATGAGTACTCGCTTGGTGCCAGTCAGTCGCGAATTTCCCCCATTATGTGAATAAAGAAGGAACTGTAAATCAGAATGGCGGGAAACGTGATAAGCGAGTGTAAAATGGTTATAAAATAAGGAAGCAAATTAAAAGAATGATAATAATTAATTTTATTATCCAAAGGTAGCAGTTTGAAAGAAATCTGAGCATAGCAAGGATTCACACTTTAAAGAAAAAATGAAAGAAAACATTAAATAAAATACTGATGCTGGAGTTTAATAAGGCGTGTGGTCACCTCTGACAGCCAGGCACGCTGCACAGCAATTTACCATACTTGTTATGAGATGATGAATGAGTTGTGAGCTCAAACTGTTCCAAGCTTCTTGGAGAGCTCTCTTCAGTTCTGTAATGGAGCTTGGTGGGTGCGAAAGGGCTGCAATTTGTCTCCCGAGCATATCCCATACATTCTCGATAGGATTTAAATCAGGGGAGTTCGCAGGCCACGACATGCGCTGGATGTTTTCCGTTTCAAGGAAGTCATCAATCAGCACCGCTCGGTGACATGGCGCATTATCATCCATGAATATGATGTCAGGACCGACAGCACCTTGAAACAAGCGAACATAAGGCCCAAGAACTTCATCTCTGTATCTTTGAGCAGTCACAGACCCCGCGTCAAAGAAATGGAGGTCTGTGCGGCCGTCCATCATGATGCCCGCCCATACCATTACTCCCCTTGATGGTAATGATGTCTTTCCGTTATGTTTCTTGGTTCAAAACGTGTTCCACGTTTTCTCCATATCGTTACCCGCCGATAATCACTACTCAGATTAAACCGGGACTCGTCACTGAACATCACATTAGCCCACTCTCCCACACTCCAATGTTGATGTTTCAAACTCCAGTTCAAACGAGCGCGTTTATGCGCAGACGTGAGGGAAATGCAAACTGCTGGTCTTCTGGCATACAAGCCAGCATGATTGAGTCTGCTGTAAACAGTTTGTCTCGAAATTCGTATTCCTGTGGCGACTGTGAGCGCCGAACACAGTGCTCTGGCAGTACTGCCCCTCTGACGTAGCGCACTTATTACCAGATATCGGTCTTGGCGAGGGGTTATGACTCTTGGTCGACCTGATATTGGTTGTCGGGTAACACCCCCTGTTCTTTGAAACTTCTGCCACAGTTTTGAGATCACAGACTGGTCCATATTCAGAATTCGAAACATTTCGGTTTGTGATCGTGAGGATTCCAGCATTCCAACGATTTTTCCTTTCATAAACATGTCCAATTGACTTCTTTGTGCCATCATTCACCTTGTTTGATGGTTAACAACGTTCCTTTGCACAGCAGTTGCACGAAACCTGTCTGAACTGCCTATGCTGCGTGAATCGGTTTCTCCGCGTTCCGACATGCGCCGGTGTTTCGCGCAGGACCTAGTCGACTGAAAAGTTTTGCATAAACCCAATGTTTCTTCTTCACCAAATTAACATCCGCAAGAAATTTGGAATAATTTTACGAATATTTACTCCATGTTTTTCGCATTTTACGATTTATGCTTAACTTTTGGACACCAGTGTGCGTGTGTGTGTATATATATATATATATATATATGTGGCTTTATAACCATTCTTCGTTTTTGTTTCTCATTGTTTCTCATTTTTTTCTTCTAAACTTATGAGAGAACTTAAGTGTTTAGTAACCAATTCTTTGTCATCGGCTCAATGTGGTAGAATATTTTTTGCAGACATCGTGCGCCTCATCACAGGAGACAGTAAAACTTATTACTGCACGTTATTGTTACTTTCTGGTTCTTGATCTCGTGTAATCTGTAAATGACTTTAGTTCAGAATTTAGGTTAGTTTCCATTAACTGTTTTCGTACTTCATCGATTAACATTTCTGAATTCATCCAATCTAGGTTCCTGAATGTGGAATTTAATGTACTCCACACTGGGTACACCTTCTTTCAAATAAAATGTTTTCAAACTGTCTGAAATGTCACTGTCTGGTTGATTTCCAATGTACACGAGATGAGGTTTTTCATAAAGTGCCTTTATCATTTTAATCCATTAGCTCCCTTAGAATGATAGCATTTTTTGAAAAATGCCCAAATTTTACCTTACCATGCTTAAGCATTTAGCATTTGGTCTTCGGGATCTAGTGATCATGGTAACGGACTCATGGCTAGCGTGTCATGGGTTCGAATCATAGTGCCACTGAAGACCTGCCATCTAGAGAGGCTAATGCACGTTAAATCTGTCGAAGTTCAAAGTCCTTCCGTTGGCGTAGTGTGGAAGTTCTGGCAGCTCAGGTGTCGTCCTTGTCATTTGATCTTATCAAATTCCTTAGCTTCAGGTATAAGACAATTACTGAAACGTTCATTAAAAGTTACTTGGGTATGTCATACTCGGGATTGGTACATTAACACCAATGCTTCTAGTGAATTTAGTATGTACGTCCACATGTGAAGTAATGAAGTGTGACGTATCTTGAGTATTGTGATAAAGAGCTACGCCTGCTGCTGGAACTTCGAGTCTTTTATGACTTACAACAAAGTTGAAATTCGGAATATCAAGTGGTTCTTCGTTTTTTCATGCGAATTTCTGACAAAAGCAGAATATTTGACTTTTTTACGAAAGCATCCTTTCTTAGGTCAGCCGCATGCGCATGCAAACTTTGACAACTGAATGAAAATATCGATAATCCTTTCTTGTTGAAGATGAATTCTAGAAAAGTTTTGGTGACCGTTTGTAATGTAACGTTTTGTAATCTTTTCAATTATAAAGTTAGATCCTCTCGATGACTTGTTGATATTTTATGATGTTTATTTTTATTAATGACCATATTTTAAACTTGAACACATTAATCTTGAATTATTATTAGATTTTATAAAATTTTTAATTTCAAAATCTGCGATAAAAATATGATTGAACAACTAGAAATCTGTTTTACTATGGTAGTAAGAAAACGTCTAAGCCACTGTGAAATACTAATCTAGATTGCGTGATGTATTGCAGAGATTAAATATTAGAAAATAAATAATACAAAATTTTCAAACGCCAGAATAAATACGAAGATTTAAAATAATTTTAAATAATATAAAATTTTCAAATGCCAAAATAAATACAAGTATTTAAAATAATTTTCAGTTATTTATTTTTTTATCTTAAAAATATTAGTTTATTTATTTAGTACTCACTATTGTACTGCACAATGATTCTTCAAATAAACGATTCAATCAAACAAAAACACTATTTCAACAATGCACAGTATATACTCATTGAACTTTTCACTAAATCCATTCAATTTCACTTATAAGATATACACAACACTATACGTCAGCTGTATAGCTACATATATACTACTATAAGCATGTCGGTGACGTGAACGCACGAGATTTCACCCATCCCAAAAGTACCTAAGGCTGTGCGTGCGCCAGTCAGAGCATGTCGGTTGACGCGAACCCATAAGATTTTCCCCTACCAAAAAGTGCCCAACGCCGCTAAAGAGGAATGGAGCAAAATTCCGAGAATGGGCAAAACATATTAATGGTTGCCGTTTATATTTCGCCTGGAAAATCTATGAGACAGATGCAATAATTTTTATTCGAAAGTTTGATGATTTATACAAAAGAAGATTCTGAAATACTCGAAAAAAGATTTGGCAAAAAATATATGATAATGTACCACTGATTTTAAGTGGAGACTTCAATATTAACTTTGCAGATCTTAAAAATCTACCACTAATTGAATTTCTAAATGAAACACTTAATTTAAATATGTCCAATGATAGAAAATTCAGTACTACAAAATATAAAACGACGATTGATGCGGTTTTAGCGTGATACTTAGATAAATTTGAATCAAACATTTTTCTTTCTTACTTTAGCTATCATAAGCCTATTGTATCTTTTTTAGAACAAAATGAAATAATTGAAAGTAAAGTCTTAAGTATCGTTGAAATTAATGATAACAATGATGAAAACAATTAAAATATTGTTAAAAATCAAGTACATTGAAATTTAAGTACATACAAATACTATCCATAAATAATATGATTGTATATTAATTGTTATTTCAATTTATTTGTATTTATATTTTGTCATGATCTTGTACAGCCCGTAATATATTTGAATAATAAAAAAACCATATAAACATGCATATAATTGTTGCTTGGAGTGTAAACAGATGTTAAAATCAGATTGATGTTGATAATTTTAATTCAAACATTATGAAATTTCAAATTTTAATAATAAAAGTTTTAAGTTTTCACTTCTATCAGCAGTTTTTTTTCCATTAAGAATTACTAGAATAGCCAAATATAGGGATTTAATGTTCAAAGCACTTTGTATTTTTACTATTTCCTCTAAGTCATTAGCATAACCAAAACATGAGGAGGAAAAGTTTTAACCATTCTTTTGACATTTAACGATAATTACCGGAGCTACTTGATTCACTAAAGAAAAATAGAAATATTTGAACTTTTTGCGGTTTCTCTTAGTGTTATGAGGAAACTTTAGGTGACATTTGAAAGGATAAAAGAATAATAATAACACCAGAAAAAATTTGCTGAGCCATTCAGTTTTATTACAGGAATTTTTTTCTTGTATCTTTTAAGTTTTTAAAAAATTAGTTAATAAAATTGAATGATATACAGAAAAAGTCGACATTGTAGAATGTCAAATATCATAAAATGTGTGTAAGAAAGTTAGTAGCCATTAAATTCTACCCACGAAGCAATAGTTCAAAAAAATAAAGAGCACATTAAATATTTTTCAGTGTAGTTAAGATAATCGTTCTGTGCAGAAAGATGTGTTTCAGGAAATTGAAGAAGATTTCTATGAATAAAAACTGACTGCAGTCTTTCTGAGTTTTCATAGATAATGTGTTCAGTTGAAAGGAAAACGTACTCAATGACGTTGGCAAGAATATATTCAGATGATATCATCGTAATTTTCTCGATCGTTTCTGAAAAATTTAACATTTCACTAGAAATATCCGCTGCCTCAGGATTTTTTTCCTTAGTTATCATCTAATATCGCCCTCAGCGTAAGTAACAATGCACTTTAGAAGCATTTACTAACAACTTCTTAATAACTAAAACGTTTTTATACACTTCCCCAGATTTCCTCTTACCACAAAATAACTGAAATGTATTAAAAATCATTTATATTTTTTCTTCTACCTTTTCAATGCGATGTTTCCTGCAGTTTTAATCATAAGTTACAGCAGTATATGTTACTTGCAATCATAGCCTCGCTTTGTTTGCCTATATTACAGATACTCTTTAGAATATTATAAGTGCATGATTAAATTTTGGATAAATAATGTTTTTAAGTAGAATTTTAAAGAGTTCTTGCAGAGATTAATTTTTATTTTAATACTTGTTCATTGTAAAAAACGATTGATTGAGAAATCTAAAGTTTTATGAGTATTTGATATTACATTCCATAATTAATGATGTATTAGTATATTTAATGAAAGAACTTTTGATTTTCATAAATATGAATTGTTTTCAATAAGTTTCGGAAATAATATTGCTCAGGATTTGAATTGATTTTGTCCGATCTTCTAGCCACATAGAGGGTGTATATAACTGTTACAAAATGTAGTATATGTTTTAATAGCCTCTTCTTACTTTTGTTTGATTCTATTTTTTATATGCATGCGTTCACATAGATATTTTTTAAAATGTTCTACGAAGCATGGCACACAAAAAAAATGAGACTGGTCCAATAAATCATTGTACTTACAGAATCAGTTCTCCGTGACAGTACCACCTTCAAAGTAGCTCCCTTCAGTAATGACACACTTCTGCATTTCGTGCTATCATTGCTGGTAACAGTTCTGGAACGAGGTGCTTGGAAGGCCCTTCAGAAGATTCTCCGTTTTTGCCTGAACCTCTTCAACTGAGGTACAATGGGTACCTTTAAAGCAAGATTTAACTGTAGGAGATAAAAAAAGTAGCATGGAACCAAAGCAGGTGAATAAGGAGGATGTCACCTCACAGCAACGTTTTAGCTGGTCAGAAACTGCTTGACAGATAGGGCCGTGTGAGCGAAGGCGTTGTCTTGGTGCAACAGCCTTCCATCACTCCCCTATTTTGGCCTTTTTTCCTCACTTTTTCACGAAGTCTTTTTAGTACTTTAATGTAGTAGTGTTAATTAACAGTCTGGCCCCTGATATGAGTGGGAACTGACTAATATATATCACTACTTTTGACAATGTTTTGATCTGTAACCGCAAATCTTGGTTGCCCAGCAGGTTCATCATCTTCCTCATTGACCCTTCTCCCTGAAAACCTCTTATACCATTCAAACACATGTATGTGAGACTAATATTCATTTCGAAATGCCTTAGTTAATATTTGAAATATTTCGGACAAATTCAACTATTTTCTAGCAGATAGCTCGTGTTTACTCACCTGACGCAGTATTCCCAACTGACGTGATCAATTTTGAAGAAACTGGACACATGGATAGGGGAGGTATGTGGGATGACGCCACCAAAACAGTTGTTGCCAACTCCACTCTTTTTTTCAAGCCACACACTTAGTCTTGTTTTTTGTGTGTCACACCTTGTATATTTAATCTCTAAATAAATTTATAAAGGTTACGAAAAAGAAATTCCTTAAAGTTCCTTACTTACATCATAAGTTTCACAGACACAGCATGATAAATGCATGTATGCGCTATAACCTCACGAACTTATATCGATACTCTGTTATATTTCTATAAAAAAATATTTCCACTTTGAGGCTATTTTTCAACGTTAAATGAAGGTATTTTCAAATAATCATGAGACGAAAAATCAAATGCAACATATAGAGAAATTATGAAATTAAATTCTGCAATTCTTTAAGGAATTGACCAGAAAGCACAGAATAATGGATTTCCTTATGATAACAAAATTTATGTAAGGAAATTATAAGACTATGGAGCTACCTAAATCAGTCTCTTAGAATGAACTCCGGATTTCACACAATTTTCCCTCAACAATTAATATAGGCATTGACCTCTAGACATATTCGGACCTCTATTTTACGAAGACGATGAATCCCGAAAAAATCGTTATAGGGAAAATTCGTTAAATATAGATTAATTTTTCAAAATACTTTAGAGACCCCATAAAACAAATTTTAGATTCATAGCACTATATGTTGTTTAAAAAGAGTAAATATTCGCACATTTTGAAAATTAATATCCATTCATTTTATATATTTTATCCATCAAACAGAAATCGCAAGGAGAACAAGAAAGAAAAAAAACATTGCCCAGTAAGTAATATACTGTATTTTCTTTAAAAAATGGCTTTATATTAAAATTAGTGAATTTTTTAGCGTTCTTACTACTTTAAGACTACAAGTAGTTTTAAGAATTCATTATTTGACAACCAGTAGTTTTAAGCATACACTACAACATGGCTCTTTAAATTTAATTACTGATAAAATCTGTTAATTTTACTTGAGTTTTTTGTATGAAAAATTTCAGTAGTTCCATTACTCTTGGATGAGTTGGGCACCAGTTCAAGCACTATAAAAACCAGTTCAAGGTCATTAATTAGCATAAAATGTGCTAAAAGAAAGCCTAATCTGAAAAATATCCTGAAATGTTTTTTAAAGAAAATAGCGAGAGAAAAAGAATCAAATCACAAGAGAAAAAGTTCCTTCAATAGAAAATGCACTTCGCTATTTGGAAATTATTTTACGAAGAAAATAGTAAAATATTCTAGGTTCCAGGAAAAAGTTCATAAAATAGAGGTTCGTTGTATGAAGTCTTTTGACTATATATATACTGCTTGACAATTGCTAAGAAACAGTGACGTTTTTCAGAGCAATTAAGAATAAACAATGATTGAAGAAATGAAACTAAGTACATATTTAATAGGGACGATGTGTATTTATTATAGTACAAAATGGTACAGATATCGCCACATCGAAGAATTAAAAACTCAAAAATAAAAACATGCTCCTTGGATGATTTCCAAACAGCTACAAAAAATTATCTTTAGGTCAGAATGATGCAGACATGAGTACCTTAGTAATATGTGCGCGGAGACCACGGACTGTAATGCACATTTTGCACCTGTTCTCCATGATCTTCACTACTATCGAGGAGTCCTTGAGGATATTGTCCCACTCGTCTCTCAAGGCACTTTTGAGTTCTTGCACTCTACGGGAAGGGATGGTTCTTTGTGCAACACGTCTTCCAAGAGCATCCCAGGCATGTTCAATAGGATGTAGGTTGGGCGAGTAAGCAGACCATTGCATACGGAGAATATTTTTCCTTTGCAGTGTGTCCGAAACTTTAACGTTTCTGTGTGGCCACGAATTATCCTCCATAAACAGAAAGTCTGGATCTACAGCACCCATAAAAATTCGAGCATGTTCCAGAATAATATCTATGCAATACCGTTGCGATGTAACGCTTCCTCGCTCAAAAATGTGAAGTGGTGTTCTGTCTCTCAAGACCAATTTAGGTGATCCCAACCAACATGCTCCGTACACTAATGTAATCGCTCTCGACAATGACGTGGCTGAAGTGGGACGCAATGAATAGGCTTCCCTGTATACAAACCAATTTGCTTTAATCGCCGTGAGATGGTTCTTGCTGAAACATGCGTACCGGTAACGGTTGCAAGGTTTGCAGCGATTTGGCCAGGAGTAAAATTTCTGTTCCTTTTTACCACGAGGGCTTCATAGCTATCCTCTAAAGGTGCGGTGTTTCTACCACGACACGCGGCATGATTTCTCAAAGCAATTCCACCTACAGCGGCCTTCTTTAATCACAAGAGATGACACTCTTCGATACACCTATTTCAGCAGCTCCGGGCCGCGGTGGCCGAGTGGTCTAGGCATCGGATCATGGCTAGCATGCCATGGGTTCGATCCTAGTACCACTGAAGATCCGCCGTGTAGGGGAGCGAAGCACGTTAAATCTGTCGAGAGCTCAAACGTCCTCCCGTTGGTGTGGTGTGGTAGTTAGGAGAGGGGGGTGCCAGCTCAGGTGTCGTCCGCGTCACTTGACCATGGTTCAAAATGACGTGAATCGTCACCAAAAGCCCTCGTGTTGCTAATCAGTGTGACGTTAATATTCTCTCACTCATTTCAGCAGCTCCAGTGGTGATACATTGACCAGCTTCCTGTCGTCCAACTGCTCGTCCACGAGCATAGTCACTGAAATGATGTCTTACTGACATTTTGCTCTTGATTATTGTAAGAACCAAACAGAATTTCAGAGAAGAAATTTTTATAACATTCAGTACTATTTTCTTCAAATATTAAACAGCATGAATTTTCGTATCAATCATGAGTTTGTATGAACTGTCTTTTGAAAAGATAACGAGTCCTGGTCAACCACACACTCTGAACTTGAATTTACTTTTATTGGTCAGCTGTCGACGCAATTTTGTATAAATCACTTGTTCCTTAGCAATGCAATTGTCAAGCAGTGTATATATATATATATATGTGTACCGTATTTACTCGAATCTAGGCAGCACCCCCAATTCTAAAAAAACGTTTTTGAGAAAAAATAAAAAAATTGCGTAAAAGGTTCATTAGTATCTGATTCTTAAAAAATTTTTAAAACAATTTTTAATGAGAAAATGTTATATGCATTTTTGTAAAGTGTTCTTTTGAGTTAACTTATTTTTTCGGAAAAAAGCCAACTTAAGGAAAAATATATTTTGCAATGAAAATAAAAGTTGGCATAATTCTTTAAATTCAATATTTATAACATTTCTGACTGCTGATTTGAGTTTATATAATAGATTTCCTCTTAAAAATATTTGTAAAAATGCTTATTTTTGGATATAATATGAGAGAAAAAAGAAACTCTTAAGTGGTTAGTAAAATAATTGTTTGTTTGACTTGGTTATAATGTTTTCTTTTGTTTGAAATTCACTTTACCCCTGGACACCGTCCCTCCCTATATATATATATATATATATATACATATATATAACATGATTTAAGCAACAAAAAATCATTTTTCAGAATACAATCAATAAAATAATAAATTACACAAAACAATTTTGTGTGGACAGTACAATTAAAAAAAAGCCACTTCAGTAGAAAGGGGAGGCATATGTAGCAGGAGACTAGAATTAATTTTAAGAACATGAGAAACATATGGAGTCAGTCCATGGATTACGAGGCAACTTAAAAAAAAGGGTGAAAAGGCGAATTAGGAGCTACAAGTCGCTCCCTCACTGTCCTGCTTACCTAAGGGTGTGGGGGGAAACAAAGCATGACCAGAAATTTCCATAATAATAATTATTTTATTATTATTCAAGCTCACTAATCAACCCCAAGTTAAACCACAAGAGGATGTCCTAGGAGTGATATAAAGAAAGCAATAAACCCTAAGTAAACAAGCGCAAGTGATCAGTTTAATTTAACCTAATCTATCTTAGACTATAAAATCCCAATCCACTAATTTAGTACAGTGGTAAACTCCGTTCTTAACTCAAGTTGTGAAAACTGTTAAATTCCACCTTCGTAATGCCGCTACAGTTTCTCCGCTCCTTCTATCTTACAATTACAAAACCCTGAATTTATATACACAAACTAATCTCTATATCAAGGTTTCTTCTTGAGAGGGATGGCTGTGAATTAACGCGAATGCTAGCCCAAAGATTCTCCCAAGAGGATTAGTGTGAAGGTCGCATAAAGTAACTAGACACTAGAAGGTAGCGTCACAAAATAACTAGGCACTGGTTGCAAATGAAAATGAGATCGTACGTGCAATATCTGAGGAATACATTACAAAGACGCCTATAGTGAGTAGGTACGTAGCGTGATGAGTGTTGCGCAACAGTTCGGTATTGACAAAAGTGTTGTATCATGGTCTTAGATAGCTTTCAATATAAATACAAGTGTCAGAGATATTCGGTGGTCGATCATGAAAAACAACAAATATTGATGACTGATATATCGTTGTGCAGGTGAAATGAGACCGAACCAAACAGTGGGCAAAATTGTACACCAGCTGCATAGACTGCCACCAGATTACAGGTATCTCGGTTTACTTCGACTGAACTCCTTCATAAAAAATGACATTAATTCATCGATCTGAATGCTACTTATTTTTAACGGTAGCACATCGGCAGAATTATTTTACTGTGTTGTAATGAATACTGATTGGACATATCTCATCGACTTATTTTCTGTTAACGCTTCAGTCTGGCAAACGATTCTCAGAGCTAGTTGATATGAAAAGAGGTAAGAATATACGCTTTTCTCATATTCAGGAAGGGCTGCACTTTCCATAGGGCGCTTGTGTGGGGAGGCATTGTGATAAACGGATCTCCACCTTTTCGACGAAGGTTTACTTAGCAGATATCGGCACTATGATAAATGTATTCTTTCCTACCTGCATTTGCTCTAGGGTGCAATTATTTAGATTTTATTTATATGGACGAGACAATGCATAACCACACTGGTCCCATGTTGCCCAAAAGATGATAGAATCTGAATATTTCAGAAGAATGGATTGGTCAGCGTGCTTCCCTGATTTAAATCTGAGCATGCGCGGTATGCTTTGTGGAAACAATTGTAAGCATGATTCCATTCTCCGCAGAGCATCAAACAGTTGGAACATTATGGAATGAGAACTCACACCCCAAGAACTTTTGGAAAATAAGGTGTTGAGTATGAACAGATAACGCGTCACACAATCTTTATAGTAAGGTGAAGTCATATCCTTTACAATCTTTATTTATTTTTTGTTCTCCTTCTTGGCCAGACAATATTTTTATCAACTCTATTATGTTCATAAAATCTTTTCCTACTTCGTTTGATGTGCAACTTCTTTTTTTTCTTTGCTACTATGCTTTTTTTTAACTATTACATTGAACCTTCATTGTCAACTTTGCGGTATTGCATCAAAATCATAAATGTTGATTGCACATTAATGCGTATACAGATAAATACATAAAAATTAAAAAAAGTAACAAGATAATTACAGCAAATGTTTTTCATTTTCGCTTTAAAATGATTTTATTTTCTCTAAATTTATATTGTGACCATTGTATTATTTCTTGCATTTTTGAAAACATTTTACTACTCATATGTTTCAGGTACGGAAATGTCACTACTCAGGAATTTCGTTGTCTTTTGGATGTTAGTATTTCTAACTCTACATTATGTGGGTAAGTAATAACAATAGTTTATTTTTATGATAATATACTCTCGAGTAGAAAGTATTTATATTTGTTTCGTGAAATATAAAAAACAAGCTTCATAATTTGAATTCCTTTAAGATTAAATATTGTAATAATATAAAACACGAGAGAAAAATAGTCCCAGGATTATATTATTAAAATTTTTATATGTTTATTCAATGTCCTTTTTTTTTCTGGTAAAAAAAGTGTTAGTGTTACATCTGAATAAAGCATAAGGCCCCGCCATTTTTTTTCATTAGTACAAAATTTGTATGTATGCTATCTTCACATTTTCCCCCCTGGGATCTAACTGCAGGATAACATGACAAAACGGTTCCTTTCAGTTTTATACAGCCATCCATTGATAGAATTTGAAAACTCTTTTTGATTATATTTAACAAAAAGATTGTTGAATGTTTTTGTTATACACAAAAATGGCTTTTTCAATCTTTCAAAGTCAGTAGAAACGATAACGCAACCGAAATCGAGTAACAGTAAAATAATTAGACATTTTGTAAAAGTTTTTGTGATATTCCTGGAAAAATAAAGAAGAAAAATATCGCCAAGAGGTACAAAAAGTAAAGCTGTTATACGAAGCCATTGTATTACAAGAGATAAAAAAATAAAATCCAACCAACCAATACTAACGCTTTTATTCGAAACAATTAGTCTGAGAGAGAATAAAAATAAATGATGCTACTTTATAGTAGAGCTGAATTTTATTTCTGGGAAGATTTAAGCCTAATTCCAAAAATCTTATTATTTGTATCATACGAATGAATATCCCAAAGAAGAAAAGATGCATTATGGGTTTTTTGGATCAAAATGCCATCTTCAAAAGACATGCCGTCAGCTCCTACAGAGCTATTCTGATACTCATCGAAAATAAAGATACGCGCGCGTGTAACATATATCCTTTAAATATTACTCAAGAAACTTATCTTGCATTCACCGTTCTTTTCAGGATAATATTTTGCAATGAAAATGTAACTGTTATAACAAAATGGACTCTAAAGTAAAATTACATTAAAATTTAATATGGATGATTGTTGTGAGCGAAGAAAATTTTAGGAGAGAAATAGGACTTCATTCGGGATCACGAGTATATATACCAGAATTAATTCAGGTAACAATAATTTTCCGTTATGCAGAAACATTTTAAGCACTTAAATTCCTATCCCGTCAGAAAACTCCTTCATTCAGCAAGTAATTAATGAAATAATTGTCCCTCAAATGACAATTTTTGAGAAACTCTCACGGATTGAGTAAATATATAATTTCAATCAAAGTATATTACAAAAAGAGAGTTTCAAAAGAACTGTCTGAGGTTATTTGCAATGATTCACTGTCTGTTTTTTCTGAAATACAATAACCGGAAAAAAACTATGTAATTTCCAAGCTAAATTCAACCGTAATTTTTTTGTAAAAAGAGAAGATGGACGTGTAATTAGCTGGATAAGATGATAAAACTAATTAAGATTAGCATTTATTGTATGTCCAATGTTAAATTCATATCACTTTAAAGAATATACATATTTAATGAAATGATGCAAAATAAAGAAAAGCATCTAACAAATTGATTTTTTACTTGAGATGTTTTACTACAAGTTATAAAACCTCAATTTTCCCTCTATCATTAATCATCACACAATTTTTACAACCAATTAAAATAAATATTACTAAAAATAGAATTTAATTATAGAAAAACATTACAAATTACAAACTGAACTTGAAAATAAAACTAAGTCAAAGTGAAATAGATTAAAATTCAACCCAAACGCAAGCACGATTCACAAATAATGAAAAATACACATCCAAGTGAAAAAAAAATAAACGCATCAAAAAAGGGCAAATAGATTTTTGTAAGAAACTCAAAATCTATACGATGGTCATACAAAACCCAAGAGGATTCTGTTTTAGGTAATTGCATGCAGCTAATAATCACTTGATGTTTCAATGAACGGATCGGTATTTGAAATTTATTTCCTCAAGGAGTTTTGGAGAATCAAATATAACATATACAACCTTCGGAAAATATAATAAACGCATTTTATCCATTACAGAGATACAGAATCGCAAACTGAAATAACATTTCAACAATTACCTTTAAAGCTCAATTGAGTGAAAAAAAACAGGAGTTCTAAAAAATGAAAATCTATTCTCTCTGAATTTCTTTTTCTATTGTACAAGAAAAAATGTTATTACATATCGTAGCAATTCTAGGGCAGGGATAGCATATTGGCCATTGAATATTCAGACTGCAGTAGTCGTGTTCAAATCATAGGTGAGAAAAAAGCTTCCCGTAGTCATTAGTAAATTAATGAAGCTAGTGGTAAGTATATTTACACGGCCTTATAATGGGCTAATATTACTAATTAAGTTACTTAATTATTATGCCTACATTATTGCAGTAAATTTTATGTAAATAAAAATAAATTATGAAAATTCAGTTTTAATGTTAAATTGAATGAGCCTAAGCTCGAACGCACGGCACTTCACAGCCACGAGTTCGTGACCTTGATCACTGGGCTATCACAGCCACCATCAAACCACTTGAATAATGAAATATATATAAAAGTATTTGTATAGGGGTGTGTTTGTATCTATGTGCAATATAATAATAAAATTCCTATAATCCTTCTTATTTTAGTAATTATTTTTGGTTCAGATAAATTTTGGATTAAATATCTTATTCATTTAACCAGAATTCCAGTAATTGTAATTTCTTTTGTTATACAACAAAGCCTACAGAAACACACACACACTCTCTTGTGGCCGCGGTAGCTTAGAAATCAAGGTCATGTACTCGTGGCTAGCGTGTCATGAGTTTGAGCCCAGTGTCGCTGAAGATCAGCCATGCAGAGGAGGACGATGCGCATTAAATATGTGGAGGCTCAAACGTCCTCCCGTTGGTGTGGGGTGAAAATTAGGAGAAGGGGTGCCAGCTCAGGTGTCGTAATCTTCACTCGACCATGGTTCAAAATGGCGAGGTCCGTTGCCAAAAGCTCTCGTGTAGCTGAATAGTGTGACGTTAATATATTCTTTCATATACTCATCCTTGCAATTCCAACTAAAAAGTAATTTTCGTAGTAAATTATCTTGATATTTCCCGAAGGTGTTATGCTCAGTAAGTGTATATTTCGAAAGGAAAAAAAAAGAGGGATTTTTTTAAAAAAAAAGTAAACGTGTATTATATATATATTTACTCTTTTGATTGATTAGATGTAATAATTTAAGGAATATTTTTCTCTAAGTCAAGGGGTACTTAACCTTTTTTCCCCATCGGGCCACATACTATGATAGTATTTCATGCGGGCTGCACCATGATGATAATGGGAGAAAAAACACTATAGCATATATACATCAAAGCAACATTGGACAAAGCAAAATTAATCAAAATATTAAAACTCATTTTGTTTTTGGTTCTTACTTAAAAACTATAATAATTTCTTTCTATCAAACACACACATACAATATTTAACCGTATGCATCTTCTAACCTTTTATTTCCCGCATCATGATTTACTGCAATTATTTTCGTACAATATTTCTTTTTTTTTTTAATCACTCCATTGAAAATTAAGGGATATACAAAAATGAAATACTCCACTTTGGGAAATTTAATCCGTTAGAGCTAATTAATTAAATTGGTACTTTAAAGTACCGTCGGTACACAAAGGTCTAAAATATTCTTATAATACAAAAAGACCGAATGACTTTTTTTGACGGAGTTTTACTCTCATGGTACGATTTAAGCAAAATGTTTTAATTTAAGGATTTTCAATTTTTTTTGGTGTGTGTATACTATGCAAAACAGATTTTCTGGTCAAAATTTTATAAAAAAAAACTAGCCATTTAATTTTTTAAGGAAAAAACTTAAAATTTGGGAAGTGATTTAAAATGCTACTCCTCCAACAGAAATTTACATACATGATTGAAATTTCATTTACCAGTACGTCAAATTATATATAACAAAAGTTGATATTGGTTGTGCGATAACATGATTGGTAATTCGTACAATACTTCTTTTTACGAATGCTTATTGAAAATTCCTTAAAAAATGTACAAATTCTGCGTTCAATTATTTTAAAAAAAATAAGTATTGCTTTGATTCAAAAATGCATACCAACTTTTGTTACATGCACTATTAGCAATGGGTAAAAAAGAATTCAAAGCATTAGGCACAATAGAAAAAAGGTCTTAGCATTTTAAATGAAGACAAACTAGTTATTTTATCTTTCTGGAGATAAGTAAGAGAGAGAGTTTAAAGTTTTTATTTGCCATAGAGATGCGAATAAAAACGAACCCAAAAGCTATCATAATTCAGTGTTTTTGAAGTTCAGAGCTTTTAAATAGTGTCAGGCTATAGAAAAGTATATAAAGAATAATATAAGCTAAAAAAATTAAATTTGAGTTTTTTGACCAATTTTTAGTCAATTGAATCATACTGTGTCTCCTTAAAAATGCTAAATAACTCGAGAATACTAATATTTCACAGCACAAAATATTTATTTTTGAAAATTATGAAAATTTTAAAAAATTTATTAATTCTTTTACATAAAAAAGAAGGTTTTACCCATTAACTTAATTTGATGATATTCAAGGAAACAGTTTTTCTTTTCACTAATTCACAAAAATTCATTACGCGTAGTGCATTTTGAGCAGGGCCGCCACGTGGGGGTGGCAAAATTGTTCACCGCACAAGGGCGCCTGGGGCAGGGGGCGCCAAAATTTATAGTACTTATAGTTTTTTTTAATTTAATGTTACTTACATAAAAGTTGTTGAAAAAAAACTTGCAATTTTGCATGTTTTATATTTTCTTAGCAATAAAATAAGATTTTATTTTTTTAAATTTTATATTTTAATTTAAATTAATTTTGTTTTCGTTTCTGCGGATTGTTTTCGTTTGTGTAAAACAAAATTTGATTTCCGATACCAAAAATAAAACGCTATTATACGGAACGTGTTCAAAATCTAAGAATTTGTAACATGTAACAACAGAAATTGGGGATGATTTGTATCAGCATAAATTTTTATTCATTATATGCTGAGAAGATGTTGTGGCTCAACGTCGTTGTTTTGTTTGCTTTTTGTTTGCAATGATAATATATATACATTTTTAAAATTATGTAAATCGCTTGGTTTATCTTCTCCAAGTCATATTTTCCTAATGTATACTGTTATTAAATTGTTCTTAAAACTCGAAATGAAATCTTTATCGCAGCGTTTCTCAAACTGTGGGGCGCGCTCTCGAGGAGGGCGTGATAACCCTACTTAGGGGGCGCGAACGTATTGCGAAAAATCGAAAATAAAAGATTTAAATTAACTATCAACTTGATAAAATAATTTACAATTTAAAATAATTACAAAGTAAAATATATTCTTATATAATAAAAAATAAAGTACACATTCAAACTGATATAATACGCACTACATATAAATGTATCAGTTCTGCACAAAGTATTTGATAATTAATTTATCAATATTCAATTAAAAACATGTTCAGTAATTACTAGTGACTGTCTTGGGCTTGTCATATTTAAAATTTATTTACAAAACTGAATATTTATCTAATTAGTGCGCTTATAATTAAAGTCGTATTGTATTGTGTAGTTTTACCATCAAAGTACACTCTTGTCCATAAACTAAGGATAATTCAGAATCACACAGAAATTGAACTCTAAAATAAAAATTTCACCGGTAGAATTATCACACACATCTCGAAGAAGAATATACAAATTACAGGAAACCACCAGATGGGGCGGATAATACGTCACAATGACGAGAGTATAAGAGAGGGGTATATAAGGAATTGAGGCAAAGAAGTAAAATTGTTCACAAGCGCTTTAAAAGCCTTTCAGTACAATAACCGCATAGTTATGGCACAAAGGAAGCATTTGGATGATTTCTTACGTGGTAGAATTATCGGACGACTGGAATGTGGACGCATCCAACTAGAAGTATCCGAGGAACTTGGAATCGCCCAGAGTTTCATCTCCAGGCTTTGGCAACGATTCAAAGATGATGGTAATGTGAGTAGATGTTACAGCACAGGTCACCCCCGAGTTACAATGCCGAATGAGAACCGGTATTTGGCAGTTACTGCCAAAAGAAACAGACGGAGCACAGCATCAGACCTGTCTCGGCAGCTCTCTTCAGCTACCGGTACGACAGTTTCAAGGCAGACCGTGTACAGACGCTTAGGGCACATTGGTCTATATGCTGGTAGGCTTGTCAGGTGTGTTCCCCTTACCACAACTCACTGTCGCCTGCGATTAACCTGGAGTAGAGAGCATGCATTGTGGACACCGCAACAGTGGTCTTGTGTGGTGTTTTCCGATGAGTCCAGGTTTAGTTTGCAGTCTGATTCTTGCCAAACTTTCATATGGAGAGCGCCATGTACCCGTTACCACCAAGAGAACACCATTGAACGACACCATTACGGTGGTGCAGGATGGTTCGTTTGGAGAGGAATTATTCTTGGTTCCAGAACTGACCTGCATGTTCAGAGTGTAACGATGACAGGCCACATCTATCGGGATGTCATTCTGAAACATGTACGTTTGTTTCGGGGCGCCATGGGTGCTGAATTTCTGTTAATGGATGACAACGCCTGTCCTCACTGTGCAAACATTGTAGACGAATGCCTTCAATCGGAGGATATCACCCGTATGGATTGGCCAGCATACTCACCGGACTTGAATTCAATAGAGCATGTATGGGATATGCTTGGCCGACGAATTGCAGTCCGTCAACCCCCTCTCATCTGTCTACCGGAACTTCGGAGGGTATTGCTTGATGAGTGGTGTAATATTCCCCAAGATCAGATTGATAATTTGATACTCAGCATGCGTAGGCGTTGTAAGGCCTGTATTGCATCGTCCGGGAGACATACTCCGTATTAACCATCATACTAACCATGTTATACTGTTTTTTGTAAATAGGTTCTTTTTTAAAATTTGCTCCAGGGAGTAAAAATCGCAATTTTTATTAATTATGTCAAACATATAGCATCTTTTTTGCTCTTTATCTTTTGTTTAATAAATAGACTTTACAAATAAGTCAAATTTGTTTTGCTTCTGTCTCTTTCTTTGCCTGAACTTCATTATCCTTAATTTATGGACATGAGTGTAAATAATATCTATAATATTCTTCATTTTTGAAGGAATGGAAAATGTTATGCCTGAGTGTAAAACTTGATTTAAATAATATAAAAAATATTAATTGGAGCATGACAGTCTTAACGCGACTGTTGCTGGGATGGGGGGACTTTTTTCCTGGAAGCTCATATGAAGTAGATGTCTGATACTTTCGATATCTTGTTTCACTAACAACTGGTTCTTTCTTGAAAATATACCGATTTCCGGTCTAAAATTCACTTTACTTTATAAATTCTTTGAATTTTCCTTTATAAAAAATAATAAAAATAAATGCAGTAAAATATTCTTGATTCAAATGATACTACAGAAAATCTAGCTTTCAGAAACAGAAATATATATATATATATATATATATATATATTTGCTTTCATAATAAATAAAGAAACAAAAGTTGATTGTAAATTAATGTTTACAACATGTGTAAATGATAGAAAGACTGGTTAATATGAAATTTTTTGCCTTAATTTTGTAGAATTATTCTTTGTTGAAAATTTCATTTACCTTTTTGTACAACGTTTGTGATGTGATTTATATTTGCACAATTCATCATATATTCTGAATATAACACTGTGTATGTATTGTATCATAAAAAGATTTAAAAATTCAAATTTATCGTTACCAGATTATTCACTGAACGTTTGGTTACTGAAATACACACATTTGTGTTAAAGTTATTCTTACTTTTTGAGAAACATATTACTCTGGAATACCCTACTCATATCGTAAAGCATTTTAGATTTACTTCACATCACAAAAAAAAGGGGGGAAAAGGGGTTTTTTTTCATTTTTGAGAATTTTTTATTTTATGTACACGATATTTTACTTTTTCATAACTCTCTCTGTAAAGTATTATTTTTTAAAAAAAATCAACTTATATACAACAGTTCTTTCGAACATTGTACAATCGTAATATCTTAAATATAAGCCAACATAAAACAAAAAGTGAACCTATAAAAAATTGTTAATGTACTTTATGTACGTTATGGAACAGTACGTAATGTACATGAACTTTTACGCAAAATAATTCATGTCAAGCATTATATTCTGCACAATATTATTTTTTTTAAAAAAATAGTTGAATAACAGTTTTTAAAAAATGATACTATCTTTCGTAAGGTATGTATACGATGTAACTTTTCAAACATACAAAGATAAAAAAATATTCTTACATAAGTATTATTGCATAAATTTTCATTAAATTTATAAATTTTTTATGCATAAACCTACAAACATTGCCAAACAATTCAACCAAATGACAAAGAAATTGTAAAATTAAAATTTTAGATATTCCTCTAATAATCAAACTGAAGGGAGTTTTAATGAATTGCAATCAGAAAAAAAAATTTTTTTTAAATATTCTCAGTAAAATCAGGTTGTTTTGTAATTATTAAAAATTTCTATGAAAACATTAATTTACAGGCAGAAAATTTGCAAGTTTATAGAAGAGAGTAGCAGAGTACCTGTAACACAATATATATTTTGTACAGTTTAAATTATATGAGTATTTGTATTAAGTTAAATAAAAAACAGTACGCGTCAGCACCATAGCTTAGAACAAAGGATCTCAAACTTGTCATGTTTTTCGATCTGGGCCCTTGCTTACTTAATATTGAATTTTCGCAAATTCATGAGCTTCAAATGTGTTTTGGACAGTTGGTATACTGTGGTAGCTCGCTGTTGTTTTAAAAACACATTTACTTTTCTATCTGTAGTGAAGTGTTGTGTGAAAAACTAAAAAATACATGTTAATTTTAAGCATTTATTAGATAAAAGTTAAAATTTAGTACCTGTTACACAGAATAAGAGAGTAAAACCAAATGCTTTTATGACGCTTTAGTTACAAATTTTTAATACTTTGCATAAATTTAGTTAGGTTTTACCTTAAACCTCCTCGGTTAGTAATGAACAGTCTATTTTTTTTCATAAAAAGAAACAAATTAAGAAAAACTTTTATCTTTCAAATTAACAAAATAATTCAAAAAGCAACTTTTTATTTATCTCTATAAAACCCAGATAAATTTTACCCTTCATTGGGCAGAACTCGATTTATCTATTTCTGATGTACAATTTCAATTTCCAAATAATCAAAAAAAAAAATACTAATAATTATAGCTTTTTCCTTAAATGTTTATAATTATTATGTACCTGAGATGTGTGTGTGTGTGTTTTCAATATTTCAATTGCTTATAACAAATGCTTTTTAGTAATTTGCATTAATATTGGTAAAATTTACTTAAATATTTTGAATCAGCAGAAAGAAGAAAAAATTTCACACTAAATTCTGAAAAATAAATTTTCTGAAAAAAATATTGTTTCTAAATTTTCAGTTAAATTAGCTTCTTTACCTGAATCTTTATTTAGTAGCAAATGACATAAATGGGCTTTCGACTTTCAAATAATATATTGAGAGAAAATCATATGATGCATTTTGTAAATGAAATGAAAATTAAATTTTTTTTTTATTTAGTGCATTAAATATTTTTTTAGAAACATGTTCTCAAAAAAATTAACGGATTCTAAAAATGATAATGAAAAGCACATTGATGGATTAAATTTAAAAAACTGGAGTGACAATGAAGTTTTAAAACATTGCAAAGAATTAGAACAAAAATTAACGGATACTAAAAATATTAATGAAAAGGACATTGATGGATTAAATTTTTTCGAAGAAATAAAATCTTTGAGGAGGATATGTCACCTATTGATGTTTTAAACTATATTTATGAAAACAATCTTATCGATACATTTCCAAATATTGTAATAGCTTTACGGATTTCTTTAATCCTGCCAGGTTCGGTGGCTACTGGAGAACGAAGTTTTTCAAAACTTAAAATTGTAAAAAACTACATGCGATCTACTATGGCGCAGGAGAGATTATCGGACTTGTCAATTATATCCATAGAGAGCGAAATTTTGGATAAATTAAATATAAAGGAATTGATACGAGCATTTTGTAGCTGCTAAGGCTAGGAGAATCAATATATTTGAATATATTTTCTAATTTTTATATTTTACTTTAAAATTTTATATAATTTTTGCTTTGTTTTTAAAATTTATGAGATAATAATAAAAAAAGCAATAAGACAAACGTGTTTTAACATTATAATTTTGAAGCTTATCAGTTCGAAAGTCAAATTTTGAATACTATAAATGAGTATTTCACATTTTATTTGTAGCACTTTATAAGAGTGCAACAGAACCCCATGAAGGGGCGCCGAATTTCAATCCGAACAAGGGCGCCTAATACCCACGCAAAGCCCTGATTTTGAGTGAGGTTTTGATAGTATATTTTTTAAAGCACTGCAACCTGGGGTAGGAAATATTGTATTTCTGAACATAGATAACTGCATCTTGAGTCTTGTTAAGTCTCTTGCTCGTCTCAAGAATATAACGAAAATTCCAGCAGATAATTTGATGGGACTTTTTCATCTGAAGAATCATCTATTAGTGCATCATTGCTTTCAGATGGTAGGTTTTGTAATAAATGCAAAGCCTCTTGAAGACTGAGCTTATTTTTTCTCCAGATATTCTAAAAAAGAAAATAATGATAATAATAGCACTTTGAAAATCTCCTATTATTCTTAAATCTCAGTTATACACAAAGAAATTAAAATGTTGCCAATTTTTGAATAATTGTATAGCAAAAAAAAGTTATAACAAAAAGATAAAAATACAAAATAAATAAGTTAAGTTAAAAAAAAATGTCAAAAAAGCACAATTCTATTGTACTATAGTGACGACGTTGCAAGACGAAAAACACAATATACTAGACCCGGGGTGGGCATTATGTAGATCGCGATCGACCGGTGGACCGCCAAGACATTTTGGGGTGACCGCCTATATATTTTACCAATTAGTAATTATATACGGAAAATTCAAGATTGGTTGACAGTACTCAAACTAAGCCTTCAACTGACTATAAAAACAAAAACTAACTTTAGATAAAAATGTTTATTTTTTTAATGTATTTTGAATTATTTCATAATAAACGTACATGTGATAGTAATAACAGCCCGAAATATAATTATAAGTTTATATCTTGTGTTTTACTTTAAACGCGTTTTTAAAAGTTTTTTTTTATTTTAGTTCTGTAGGAAGTACATATTTCATACTTATTATTAAGATATAATAATAACATTTTCCTTAAATCACCACACCTACACATCGGGCAGTAGCATACACAAGAATTTTTAAAGGGAAAGGGTTTGAGGGTTGACAGTCTACCATTCTCGTATCATACCCCAATGCACAGCCAAACATATTTTTCTGATTTTGTCGATTGTCGGGGGAAAAAACAATAAATTACTGAATAAATAATTAACATTAATAAATAAAAAAAATTCTAATATTAAACACTTAATTACATTTTACATGCTATATACATGGGACTATAATGAATTGGAAAAAAATGAACGGTTATGAGTAACGTGACCATTTATTCTTTGACACCAAACGGGACATTGGTTTATTTAGGTCAATTAACAGGCACACAATGAAAAAACACACTTTTTTACAGTTATTAATTCAGAAAAGTTAGTTAGCTTAAAAGTTACGAATTAAAAAATATACCCAAAATGTTTAGTTATATTTATATTTATCCGGGGAACAAATTTGCTTTAATATAATTGGTGAAGATTTTAAGTAAGAATGAAACTCTTGGCACTTTTTTTTATATTCACCTCAATTATCAACATCGCCTTTAGAACTGAAATTTGTAAATGGGTTTTTTCAGATGTCCACAATTTGTTCATCTTAGAAAATACTCTTTCTACTGGAGCCATTTGTAGCAAGCAAACATAAAATATATTCAATTAAAATAGAAAAGTTTTCATGCTGTAGATTGTTGAAGTGAAAGTGTTTTTGAATACTTCCACCCAACGAGTTTCCGTGGAAACATTTACATTATTCAATTCGGTTACTTTTTGCTAATGTTAGTTAGAAATTAATGAATTAATGTACACTGCTGGCCATCGTAAATGCAACACCAACAAAGACAAGATATAGAAAAACAAAATTTATTTTCTAGATAACATGTTGAACAAGTATCAAATGATTAAATTTATAGACTTCTGTGAAGTGTGGTTCCTGTCAGAATCAGTAGCCAGAGTAGCCGCCATTGTTAGAGATCACCGCTGCCACACGCCTCTGCATTGATCAAAGAGACTTTAGATGTGTTCTTGGGGTATAGCAGATCAAGAAGCTTCCACACGTTGCCCAAGTGGATCTGGTGTGGCAGCTGGGGGTGTAATCTGGGCCAATCGTTGAGCAACCATGGTCCACATGCTTTCTATTGGTGAAAGATCTGGGAGCGAGGTGGCCAGGGAAGCAATTCAATCTAGTGATTGACGAAGAACCTTTGGACAATGCGTGCCACCTGTGGTCGTGCATTATCCTGTTGAAATATGGCTGTGGTCAAGCCTTGAAGGTGAGGAAGGACAACTGGCTCCAACACCTCGGAGATGTAGCACTGGCGTTTAAAGTACCAACAATGCGTACTAGAGGAGTGCGAGAGTGATATCCAATACCGCCCCATACCATAATACCCGGTGCAAGACCAGTGTGGCGGTGCATAACGCAGCTGTTCAGCATCTTCCCTCCACGGTGTCTCCAGACTCGAATCCGACCATCGTGTTGTTGCAGACAGATGCGTGACTCTTCAATAAAGACAACTTCACTCCATTCTGCCGCCCACATCCTTCTTTCATCGCACCATTGGCGGCGGAGATGTCTGTGGCTCTGTGTGAAGGGTAGACTAAGCAATGGACGTCTTGCCACCACACCACTCTGCTGTAAACATCGTCGAATGGTACGCGCAGACACTGAATGATGCGTTACAGACTCAATGTGCTGTGCTATGGTTCTTGATGTGACTGGACGATCCGTCACTGCCATGCGCACAATTTGCCTGTCCTCACGTGAAGTGGTGCACTGAGGTGGATACGATCGACCACGTCGGTCCGTCGTACCCTCCTTCATCCAACGGTCACATATCCGCATTACAGTTGTTTGGTTTCGTCCAACACGACTACCGATTTACCTGAAAGATAATCCACAATCTCGGTAAGCCACTATCCTTCCTCTGTCGAACTCGGATACTTGATCAAATGCTGATCGCTGTTTTCTACGAGACATAACTGATCGTTTTCTGAAAAAACCACAAGAAAAACACAATTGCCAAACTTGAAATCGTCGAAATCTCCAAGCCTTAAATAGCGCTTTGAGGTGGCTCCACATGCGTGCGTGGTGTGTGTCTGCGCTGAAATTTAATCATTTGCATATCTCACCTCCGCTAATGCATGTTGTAAATTTCATGTTAATTGCGTGCTTCCTTCAGGGTGTTGCATTTACGGTGGCCAGCAGTGTAGTTAGAAATTAATGAAAATTCGTCAAAAGCTTCTGTATCTTTATTAAAGTCAATATATTCGTTTTCAATTAATACATCCAGAGAGTTTTGAATGTCTTCCCATGCGGGGACCTTCTTTAAATCTGCCAATAAAATATCTCTATTTCTTTGGTAAGAAAGCAAGCCCACTGCTCCATATATATATATATATATATATATATATATATATATATATATATATATATTCACGGCTTGTTTTATAAAATTCTGTAGTCCTCCTTTTCACAATTCTGTTGTCCTTCCCTTCACGTCCTTTCTTTTCTATATCAGTACCATTATCCTTCGATTTCACCATTAATTGATGGACCGTAAATGGAAGAAACTGATTAGTCTGTTTCTGAGCCAAATTGTCTTTTAGTTGATTGATTTCTTTTTCAGCTTCAATTGCCGATACGGTCTGACCTTCAGGTTTCTATACAGCTTGATGAAGACTTGCTGACTGAGCGTGTAAAAATAAAGCCACAGTTCGTATGTGGGATCTCCAAAAACGTTTTTTAGTAACAGGGGATATTTTTCAATACTCAAAAAGTAGTTTTTTAATAGCTGATACATTTTTAATACCCTTTCCAAGGCAGGCATAAGAGCAAGCTGGTTTTGCTATAGCGAGCATTTGGTGATATTCCGTTTCAGTTTCGGCGCAAAACTCCTTTACAGCTTCAACTCGAATCATGTAAATATAAAAAAAAATGAATATAACTTCACAATAATGCTTTCGTAATTTAAGGGTAGCCCGTCTGCAGCAGATTTTATTGCATTGGGAATAAAATGGGCTCCACATCCAATACCTATTAATGGCTTTTTCAGAGATGATTGTAATTTCGTTAACACATTATTAGTTCCTCGAATAGCCGCGCCTCCGATATTGATGTTGGCATTGTCCCCACAATATGCCACGACTTTTGTTGTCAAATTATTATCTGTCAACACTTGGTTTAAGTAATTGACATTGATATCAGAAGTCTCACCTGGTTAGTCTTGGAGATCTAAAATTTTACTTGCACACCTACGTAAGGTTGAAAATAGCGCACTATATACAATAGGATCTGTTTTCTTGTTACCGTGGTTTGAAGGGTTGTTTAATATAGTAATACAATATTGGACTCTTATCAAGATCATCTTTTAATTCTTTCATCGCTGTAGGAGTCAAAACATTTGCTACAATAGCTTATGATTTCGTATGTGCGCATGTAAATTTGGATTCAAAACGATTGAATTAATTTCGATGCACAATCATTAGACCGAAAACTGTGGTTTTCTTGTATTGTGTGACAAGCCCTGATTCCTTCTGCCGCGGCGATATCCAAATCATTTGAAGTTGGAGCGTCCGATTTCTTGAAAAAGTTTAACATCGAAGCGGCACGATAGGCCTTTTTATGTTTTTAGACTTTAAATGCTGTTCAATACCACCGGCATTATTGTGGGAAACACTAAACTCTGTACGACACTTTTCGCACCTAACATCTGAGGGAGTATTTATTTGCTTGATAAACGGATATTTTGCTTGTAAACTAACATTGAACAAACACTTGCGTTTTGGCATTTTAACTTATGATTCTTTAAGTTATTTTCTTCTCGAGTGTCAAACAGCAACAACACAAATAGCGAGAAATGGGTGAACGAAAAATCTGTCAAACAAATAGTCAACAAAGCTCGGGAGATGACATCTCGGCCATCCTTGCCTATCTTCGCATCGACCGACGACGCTGTCTCGCTCTCGCACACCGCTCGCGTCCGGCCGGCTTGACTAATCAAATTTTCATGCGGTTTTCGAAAACGTGACAATTTTTGCGTCCCAGAGTTCCTTTCTGGGACACCGGGACTCGTAATTATAAAAAGGGACAGTCCCGTTCAAAACGAGACGTCTGGTCACGTTAGTTATGAGGGAGGGTCAGGATCCGTGAACCCCTTTCTCGCCATTGTATGCGCCACTGACACTGGGTGGACCGCAACTCCTTGAAAAAAATTAGAAGTAGCCCGCTCCCTGGAAAAGTCTGCCCACCCCTGCACTAGACGGACGAAAAGAAAAACAAAGTTTTTGCACCAACATCCAGTGTGCTTTCGGAACAAAAACGTACCACAAAGTTATTCTACTGTAAAACTAATTACATACACTGTTCACTTAAAATGAATAGTCAAATAGTTTTCTAAGGTATTAACTAACATACAAGAAAAAAAAAGATACCTTTTGACATTAAATACTTTTTTGGAACAAAAATGACAATATTCGCAATCCGATCAAAATGACAGCTGAAAACACAATTTCTGTTATAAAACCATATATTCGCCTTTTACGCCAAAATACTCATCAAAGATCCTATGCTGCCATGTAACCTGGAAGAATAGAATTAAAATAGTGTTCCTGCCAAATATCGTCAAAATATTCGTAAAAATTGTTATTCTATATAATTTTGATGTGAGTGGTTCTTATAAATACCGTCGGTAGATAAAGGGTAAATGAGTTATGGGTAATTTCGATTTCCTTTCATCCATGACCAACCTATTGCTTACATTCTACTATTAAAAAAAAGCAAATTGATAGCAAAATTGATAAATATATAGATTTGATTGATAGGATTTCCAGCTAAGTCTTTATATATATATATATATAGTACATTGTTCTTAAATAACTGAATCTCCTAGTACAATGGGCTATGACCGGGCCACTCAGGAAAGGCTGGAGGGCCACATGCAGCCCGTGGGCCGCAGGTTGAGTATCACTGCTCTAGATGGTAGATAAGGTACGAAAGTTTATTTTAACCTTATTTATATGTCAAGGTAGAAAATACTACTGAAACAAACAAAAAAAAACTAGTAGGTTTTAGGAAAAATTAGCTCGAAGCACGTAACGTAACATCATGACACAATAGAAAAAGAGTTCCAACACAGGTTTTTGGATTAAAATAAAATGATTTGGGGGGAGGGGTGAAGGGGGCTATTGGCTGAACTTTTATTTGAAAGATTTTTTATTTTTTTACGCGTTTTCGGAACAAATTTTTATAGTTCTTCAACTAAATTAGATCCAGAAGACATAGTCAATCCACTTACAAGCATCAATAAAACAGATGACGGACGAAATATAACTATTTGGAAATGATGACGAGTTATTGGTGCATGCACTGTTGCATTTGTAAGTAATGATACGACAAATTAAAGTGAGCAAATAATATGTTCTATGACTGTTCTTCTCAATTAAGAAAATTATAACAATCAATTTTCATATTGCTGAGATCAAATAGATTTTCTTTAGAATCGATTTCTATTTTAACTATTGCTATGATTATAATTTAATTCTGTTAACAAAAAAATTTACAAATTTAAAAAAGGCCATTTAATTACATTTTCGTTTTCAAGAAAGTAAAATTGGTGTAATTATTGATTATTCAAAGCGAATTACATTATGGCTGATATCGTTTTCATCTTGATGTCCTGAAAATTACAGAAAATATAAGCCATGTTTCATTTTCTTTTTTATTGTGACTGTACTGTATGTGTGCATGTGTTCAATCTTCCCACACAATTAATTACATTGATAACATATAGTTTGTTCCATATTCTTATAATTGTTTTGCACTTTTACACAAATATAATACTTGTATTATTTTATTTCATTCAATGTGGTTTCTTAAGGACATGCATCCCACCTCAGCTGTAAAGCATCTTTGTAAAACTTTAATTGATTTCAGTTTGTGACTCAGAAAACATTGAAGAAGAGGATGATTTGGCCAGAACATTCCAGCGCTTTCCTTCAGCTGACATTCGAGAACGTCCCTGTCAGCACAGGAGACAAGAAGGAGTGTGCAGAAGAAGGTCCGAGTGCAGGAAACCCAGTAGGAGCACCTGCCGATTTGGACTCAATCCTATAGTGTGCTGCTTGGATAAACCCGAGCCTACCACCACCACCACAACTACTACACGAAAACCATCGAAGTCGACCCGTCCGTCTTCTGGCAATGTCAAAGCGATTGATTTGACTTTTCCAAGTAGGTGTTGATATACTGTAACTTAGTGACCCTAGATTTAATTAAATTTCTAAATAACGAGATAGATCTCACAACTTTAGTAAAATTACCTTTTTATTTACAATTTTTAATCGTAAGTTAACTTATATCACTATCGTGTCTATAGGTAAGTAACTTTACACATATATCTGTCAGATGCTTTGTAGTTAGGGACGTCTTACGACTTCTTGAGGCCCTGGGCCCCTACACAAATGTAGACTCCATCTATGACCCTTAAAACTAATCAGCACGTAGCAAACGTTGTGAAATACTCGCACAGACAATAACCCGAGACAAATGCATGTGCAGGATTTACAATCGTACATATCAGCTCGACCGACTGCGGCCTTTTGACTGAATGAGTAATAATGGTGGTAGGCCTACGTCTGTAGATAGACGACGGTCACATCACATGTAGCCAGTTGATATATCGTCCGAAATTCCCAGTTTTTCGGAAAATACAACCGAAAACAACAATTGACCTTTGAAATTATTCGAATTATGATCTTCTTAAAGCTGAGTCAAGAACGAGACGAGGTGCCCATTGTGACCGAGGCTCTGAGCTGGGGCCCAGTTGGCCGATGCCTTAATACATCCCTTTTTGTAGTGACTTTTCTCCCTTATCTCGTAACATCCAAAATCCACCAAAATAGTCCGAGTTCGCTTTTTTGTTTTTCAACTGTTCTCGCTGGGCTGTCGTTGATCCTCTACAGGTCTCCCTCTCTTTCACTTTCCCATTCGTCTGTTTGAATCTTCAAAGTGGAACCCTCTCATGTCCCTTCAGTTCCTGATTGGCAAGAACATGGATTTGCACACTGCACCTCCAGACTCAGTCCCAAATATCATTAGCCGAGCTCCGTTTACCAAAGTCCGGTCTAGCCCATGACCATCTTGTCGCGACATGTCGTAAGTTATATGGACAACCATAAATTGACACACCACTTCGACGAATAGTACACAATTCTGGCATTTCTCCCTCACAATAGCGGGACCTTTTTGTCCATTCATATGTAACAAGGCCACGTGTTATATAGAACTGTTATATTGAGTGGACTTCACATAAGATGATACAGGTGTGCCTGATCTATCACCCGCTTGGAAGGAAGGGGCCATATTATACCTTTTTTCATCTAGGGTGTAGGGAAACAAAAGATGGATTAAAAGCATTTTCATTAAGAAATATTTTTTAAAAGTAAAAAAGTAGAAATTTTTTTTAAAAAAGTCAATTCCTACTCCGTTAGAAAAACGTACTGGCGCCATCTGTTACAGCCAGTTGTAACTTCGACAGAAATAACGCAAAATAAATTTAAAATTAAAAAATAAAATTTAATTAATCTATATATATAAAGGAGAAAAGCAACTCACTGACTGATCACGATATCTCCGGAACTATTCAACCTACAGACTTGAAATTTGGTAGACATGTTCCTTTCATAGAGTAGACATCAGCTAAGAACGGATTTTCCGAAATTCGAAACGCAAGGGGCGTTAAGGGGGTTAAGGGGCGTTATAAATAATTGCTTCCATGTTTAAACTACTTAATGTACAATCTTGAAATTGGGTAAGCAGATTCCTTTCAGAGAGTAGAGATCCGCTACAAAATGAGTTTGGTGAAAATCGACCTCCAAGTGGCGTTGCAGGGGCTTAGGGGCGTTATAGATAATTATTTCCATTTTAAACTATTTGACGCACGTCTAAATTTGATAAATAGATTCCTTTCGTAGAATAATGATCAGCTATAAAAAGTTTTGTGAAAACAGACTTCTAAGTGGCGTTGTGGGGATTAATGGCGTAATAGATAAATATATCCGTTTTTAAACTACTTCACCTACCTGCTTGAAAATTGGTAGGAATGTTTCTTTCATGGAGTAAATATCCGCTACAAAACAGGTTTGGGGAAAATTGACCCGCAAGGGGTGTTGCGGGGGTGGGGGTTTAAGGGGCGTTATAAATTCCGATTTTTAAGTTATTAGACGTACAGTCTTGAAACTTAGTAAGCAGATTCCTCTCATAGGGTAGAGATACGCTACAAAATGGGTTTCGCGAAAATTGCCGCCAAGTGGCGTTGCGGGACTTAAGGGGCGTTACAGATAATTATTTCCATTTTTAAACTATTAGACGCACAGTCTTTATATTTGATAAATAGATTTATTTAATAGAGTCAGCTATAAGAAGGTTTTGTGAAAACAGATTTCTAAGTGGCGTTGCGGGGTATAAGTGGCGTAATAGATAAATATTTTCGTTTTTAAACTACTTGATCTATCTGCTTGAAAATTGGTAGAAATGTTTCTTTCGTGGAGTAAATATCCGCTATAAAACGAGTTTGGCGAAAATTGACCCCCAAGGGGTGTTGCAGGGGGTTAAGGGCAGATATAAATAATTATTCCTATTTTTAAACCATTAGACTCACAGTCTTGAAATTTGGTAAGCAGATTCCTCTCATAGGATAGAAATACACTACAAAATGTGTTTTGTGAAAATCGACCTCTCGGTGGTGTTGCGGAGGCTCAAGGAGCGTTATTGATCATATTTGTGCATTTTTAATTTATTGGATGCACAGTCTTCAAATTTGGTAAGAAAGATTCCTTTCATAGAGTGCAGTTCCCCTACAAAATGGGTTTTGGGAAAACAGACCCACAAGTGGTGTTGTGGGGGCTCAAGTGGAGTTATAGATAATTATCCCCATTTTTAAATTATTAGACGTACAGTCTTGAAATTTGATAAGCAGATTCCTTTCGTAAAGTAGAGAACCGCTACAAAATGGGTTTTGCGAATATCAACTACCAAGTTTAATTTCGGGAGTTTAAGAGGCGTAATCGATAAATATTTCCATTTTTAAACTATTTGATCATCCTGCTTGAAAATTGGTAGGCATGTTCCTTTCATGGAATAGAGTTCCTCTAACAAAGAGTAAAACGAAAATTGACCCCTAAGGATGTTTGCGAGGGGTCAAGAGGAGTTACAGAAAAAAATTCTGTTTTTAATTGTTAGACCCATATACTTGAAATTTTTAAGCATGTTTCTTTTGTTGAATAGGATCCACTAAGAATTATTTTAAGCAAATCAAGTTCTGGGGGGTTGCAGGGGGTTACTGGGACGTATTGACAAAAAAAATTACTTTTTTCGAGCTACAAGGACTATAATAATGAAATTTGGTTTGCATTTTTCTTTTGTTGAATTGAAATTCGCTAAGAGCGGTAATTTTGGAAAACGGCTCTCAACGGGATTACGGGGATATTTATAGTAAAACTTTTGCTTTTTTTTCTGTTACATTTAAACTTGAAATTTGGCTTGCATGTTCAATTTACGGAGTAGAGATCCACCGAAAATTGGTTTTGCGGGAATCCACTTGGTTTTTGGGTTACGAAAGAGCAAATATCATTCTATACTTCAATTTTAGAGATTTTTAGAAAATACTAATTATAGATGAGTTCTGCCCTTTTTTTGCGACAGTTAAAGGTATAAGTATATTTTTCAATACAATCGAATTCTTAATGCTAGGACTTAGATATCAATAATTTATACATATATATAAGCAGTAAAAATTTATAAAACATCATGAAATACCCAGCGAAGCGGGCGGGTAACAGCTATATATTATATATTCTTTATTATTAATTGCTTTTTATTAAAACATCAAAAATCAATAAATTTTTTGCAATACATTTTTAAATGTAATCGTGAATCGAAATTTTCAATCGTTATGTGAATACCCTGTGGATCCCCTCAATTAAAAGTTAATTTCAATTTGAACCTCCCATTCATTATTGTTGCCTATTTTCATTTTTCGCTACGGTTCCCGGTAGCACAGTCAGATCGCGGTTCGCTTTATTTACACCGTAAAGCGGATCGTGTCGCTACGAGTTCGAATCCGCGATTCTCTTGTTTTTCATTTCTGCTAATTTTTCCCACGTAAATTAATTTTACTGATAAATACTTATTTTAACATGATCCTCTGTTATTTTAATGTATACTTTTAATTTTTTTTTTTTTTTGCCTTCAAAAAGGTTTTTTTCTGATTTTTAATCATTCAAAGTAATTTCTATCTTTTTCAACAATTCGATTTTGTTCATTTCTGCTTATTTTTCCCACCCGTAAATTAATTCTCTCTTCTTCAATGATTGAATTCACTTGCTGCATCCCCATTGATCTGAAATTTACTTCATTTTCAGTGCTGCCATTGTGTAAGCAAATGGTATGTCACAATTAATTGCTAAATGAGCATTTTTAATCAATTTTATTAAAAGTAATTAATAAGTTAGTTTTGTATAATATAATTTTTTCGCAGATACGTGTTTAAATAATTTTAACACAGAGTGGAATGAAAAACTATAAAATTAAAATTAAAAAAATTAAATGTTTTTATCAAATAGTATTATTTTCTTTTTGAATGTTTTTTTCAGTGAATGTTAGCATATAACTAGGTTTTTCACCCAAAAGTGGATTTTTAACACTTATATATGTTTAATCAAACATCCAAACGTTTCAAGAGCTATCTGTAGAATTTTTTTTATTAGTATTTATTGATAATGGATTTAAATTAATATATTTTTTAAAATTAAAATGCATTCAATGCATTTCTGAGATTCATTTAAAATATTTATCAGTATCGAAATTTTTGTTCTCTTTCATAAAACTTATAGTTTACTTTAAAATAATGCGTAATTGCATGAAACTTTTTTCCCCCGTGTCGAATATTTCAAAAAATTCTCACAATTTTACTTCAAGAATTAAAAGAGTAGTGAAATTTTGTAATTTAAAAATTTATACTTTCTGTTCTTTTTTCAGCATACAACTATTTTTAAAAATGCTACAGTTTCGTTTCCGGGAAAAAACTATCTTTCTTTAAAGAATTTTATAGAAAAAAAAAAATTTTTTTTTTTTTTACAAAACAATGCTGTTTTGCATATTTTATGATTTTTTCTCATATGAATCAATATCGTTGTGTTTATATAAAAATGATTTTTACAACTTTCAGAATCAGAGATTTAAAAAATAAAAAGCCGAAAACTTTTTTGAACGAATTGTAATAAAAAACTCAAAATACTTAAATCAATCATTAATAATTTCTTCATTGAAAAAAAAAATTGCATGAAATTTTTTCCGTGTGTCAATTTCGCTTAAAAATTACGGATTTTAAAGATTTTTTTTTGTGACTATCATAAAATAAAGTTTTTGCGAGAAATAATACAAGCATTATTTTTGTAACCTTTTTTCTTTAAAAATTATTGTTGTTTCCAATCAATTGTGAAAACTTGGAATTTTCAATTAAAAATTGAGCCCTCAAAAATAATGAAAACTTTAGACATTCGAAAGGCTTTGCGCATGCACAAGAATCATTATTATTCCCCCCCCCTCTGTTTAACTCTCAGTGGCCAAGGTCAAACTTGCTGTATTCAAACTTGCCAAGGTCAAAATACTCTAAAAAAATATAATTCTGAACCTCGAAATTTTCAACCATGGTCAAGTGACGAGGACGACACCTGAGCTTTCACCCATCTTTAATATTTACCACACCGCACCAACGCAAGAACAAATTTCGAAAAAGGGAGTTTTTATGACATTGTTAAAGAAATCACTCACATCGCACGCACACACACACACACACACACACACAAGTGCTATCGGCCTGAAGGAAACACGAAATTTCCATGAGGGTGGAGTTATTCACTCGGTATAAGCCCGTGCAACGCCGGGCTAAGCGGAGAGGAAAGAAACAAAGAAATCAAAGTAATTTCGGAAAATAATATTGGAAGTGCTGAATTTGTGAAGTTGAGTGGATATTAACGTCCCAATGTTCAGCAACACGAGGCCTTTTGGGGATGGTCCGCGTAATTTTGAACCATGGTCAAGTGACGCGGATGACACCTGAGCTGGTACCCCCCTCTCCTAACTACCACACCACACCAATGGGAGGACGTTTGAGCTCTCGACATATTTTACGTGCATCCCACCCCTACACGGCGGGTCTTCAGTGGTACTAGGATCGAGAATTTGTGAAGAGAAGGGAAAATGTTAGCAACAAAGCCATGACACGCACTCACGGTCATGCACTCACATTGTACGCGTCAAACCCACACCAAAGTGTTGGCGTTAGAATAAAAGGAGGAAATTAACATGGGAATTAAGTTATACCCTCGGTATAAGCCCATGCAACTCCGGGCTTAGAGGAGAGGAAAAAACATAGAAGCCAAAGTTACTTCGAAAAAGAATATTGGTCATGCTGATTTTGTGAAGAGAACGGAAAATTTATAAAAGTAGAGAAAGCCTGTGCAACGCCGGGCCATGAAAGCTAGTGAATAAATATTTGGAAAAAAAAACTTTTTTTATATCAAGTGTCATCCACTACAAGTTTAAAAAATGTATTTGAACTTGAATGGATGAATATAAAGTATTTTATTAACGATTGAAAATTGAACAGGATATATAGAAAAAAAAAAGGGAGAGAGTGAACTAAAATAGTAGGAATTGAAAAAAAAAACCTTAGCTTTGAAAGTATTTGGTAGTGAATGTGTGCTTACAAAAACCCATCTTCTTAAAGTATGTCTCTTGATATTACTTTTAGGGAATTTTACTTTTCCGTACCATTACTTTTTTTGTATCATTTACTTTAAAAGATCATGTAAACCTTCTGACTATCCTTTATTTCACATTTATTTTAGTTACGTAGTGTTACATAGAATATTACGAGTAAATCCTGTAAATTGAAGCTGGATCGCAAAACATAGATAAAAAATGTCTCAAATTAATAGATGCTTGCGATGAATATTGCTGACTTAAAATCGCAAAAAAGTATTTCTCATTTATCAATGGCTTAAAAATCATAAGCATTTAATCTAAGAAATGCAACAACAACAACAACAACAAAAAAACAAAAAAAAAACAGGGTTTTTTTTTGCAAGTTTGGCCGAGGTTCATTTGATTTGATTTTTGAAATGAAAACTTCTTTAGGCGCGTTTTTGCAGATGAGTAAATGTAAATGAATTGTTACACTCGGGTCGGTTACGCTGAATCGGGTTTACTCGGCTCCAGTTGCATCAGCCTCATTTGGAAGTAGACACAAATTAATATAATTTAATAATGATAATAATAAATTTTTTGTAGAATAAAATAATAATACGTACCATAGTTCGCTATTTATTAGTATTTAACTAATTTTGGAGTGGAAACCTTTGAGATAATTTTTTTTAAGTAAAAACTTCA
Source organism: Trichonephila clavata (assembly GCA_019973975.1). NCBI lineage: Eukaryota > Metazoa > Arthropoda > Arachnida > Araneae > Nephilidae > Trichonephila > Trichonephila clavata. Next base: position 4,390 of record BMAO01032691.1, on the reverse strand, counting down.
TGTCCACTTTTTCTCGTGAAATTTTATTTTTCTTCTTTTAGTGTGGTCTGTCCTTAATAATTCGTAACATTACTTATTGTTACTTATTCATCTGTGGTTATTTATCTATCGAATCATGGATGCTGTATTCACACATTCACATCATTATTTAATAATTCACATTTTGAACAACACGACAGTAAAATGGATTCGTAAAATTTTACTTAACACCAATACAGTGAGGCACGAATTGTTAATTTCTTTCATAAAAGTTGGGACTATACAGATTACATTATTCGAGTTTTTTCATTGAAACTGATTGAAGCATTTCAATAATCTGCAATTTGATTTAGTAGAAAATATTGAGTAACAAAAGCAATGTTTAATGAACAGATTGCGGGTTGAGGTCTCCCAAACTAACAGATGACAGCAGAGGAGGAGTTGGAGCCAGTTCCACGTCATCCAGTAACAGAAGAAGAGTATTATCCAGATTGGGTAAAAGGGACGTTCAATCGCATTCAAGTAAGTCACAACATCCTCCTCTTTACTAGCTTGAGGTTGTTTGGCTAAAATAAACACCATACTGGGCTAGTAATTTTAAAATTTTCATCATCAAATATTCTCATTGTAATGGGCTCAATTCATGACAGTCACGTGATAAGTACAATCACGTGTTCTCCATCGGATTCATAACAAACTGACATTCGACTTGTACTTGTTGTGTTGCTTGTATAATTAAGATACGATTTCATATAAATAAATTGGTTATAGATGTTTAAATCTCAAAATTTTGTATAACTTACCTTACACTTAACACTATAGTGTTATGCAAATATAACTGTAAATATTTTTCACACTTTGCATTCATTGAATGATAAGAATATTTATAGTTTTATGCAAGACACCCTAGTGATCAAATGTTAACAAAAGATAGAAAACTGGGGGGGGGGGATGAAAGGTTTAAATCATAGGTTCTCAACGGGGGCGATAACGCCCCTTTGTGGACGTTTGAGGTTTTCAGGGGGCAGTAAAAGACCCAGAGAAAATTAGGAGGCGTTGAGATGGCACGGAAGGGCATGGGAAGATTAACCAAATATTGTCTAAAAATAATTAAAAAACACGCTGATGATGTACTAACAAAAGTAAACTTTAATACTGTTTATATGTTGATTGTATGTATTTATAAATCATTTCGATATCACATGTACGAAAATTCACATATTTCGATAGTTCGGGAAGTGGATGAAAAATTTAAAGATTACATTACATTCAGATCTACATTAAAGTGAATGATATTGTAAATTTTAATTTCTGTAGTGTACGTGTTGTCTTTGTCTGTGAGCAGTAGGAAAAATGTTTCGTCCACTGCATTTAAATATTTTACCAGGACTTAACGTGTGATTCTTTAAAGACTCAAACTGTCAATTTATATTTATTTTGAAAGCAATAGTTTATTATGAGTTACTTCGTATCATCAAAACCCCTGTTTGTCTTTTTCACAGGTAAGCTATAACTTTTATTCCACTCTATTAGAGCAAGAATAAATTCAGGAGCGCGCTTTTCAATTCCAACACTATCCTATCTATGACTAAAATATACAATATTACCCATTTAAATATATTTGTGGCAATAGCTATTTCAGATTCCCAAGTAAAAAATGTGGGCCTTTAGAAAAAAATGAAATTTAAAAATATATTCTATTAGTAATAGGATATTTTTAAAACTTAACACTTGTTTTCCCGATGTATTATGTACATTCCTATTTCTAGAGTGGGAAAAGGCGGTATCGAAATATTCACTAGAAAAGGGGGCGCTAGTTCAAAAAAGGTTGAGAATCTATGGTTTAAATGAAACAGAAAAACCTGGTATTGAGCCGATATGATCTTAGACTTAATAAGGCGACGAGAGGAGCTATTGGGAATGGTGAAAGTAAAGCGATGTGAATGTACATTCAAAATTCTGGTTGCTTCTGTAATAAAAGAGCTTCTGCATATTTCAGATGTTTTAGAAACATTGATTATTGCTCAAAGACAAATCCATTTCATTTAAAAAGTAGAATCATTAGATAGTCAGAAAGTGGACAGTTATAGACAGAAGTGTCTAGTATCGTAAATGTTGCACAGTAATAATTCCAAAATAGTGAAAATGATCCCAAGCCATTGGGAGTTTTTATTGACAACAGGACGAGTGAGAGTAATAAAAACTAGACAAGACTGATTTCTGTCCGTAATTGCTCGACAATGTTTACCAGACAGCTGTCTTAGGAATTGTTGCAATTATTGCTCTTTTATAAGTAAAAGGCTTACAGAAAACTAATGGAGAGTAGCCTGTATGTCAGGTGTCTAAATATTTGTGTGCTATTGATTTGTGGGCAAAAAAGCGCCCATGTGCAATAGGAGTGAGGGAATATTAACGTCGCACTGTTCAGCTACACAAGGGCTTTCGGCGACGGACTTCATAATTTTGAACCATGGTGAAGTGATGAGGACGACACCTGAGATGGCACCCCCTCTCCTAACTGCCGCACCACACCAACGGGAGGATGTTTGAGCTCTCGACATATTTAGCGTGCATCTCTCCCCTACATCACTCCCCTAGTGATACTGGGCTAGAACTTGTGACATGCCAGCCACACAATCCCATACTTTGACCACTCGGCTATCGCGGTCACATGTGCAATAGGAAGATGTTATGTTGCCCGTTGAAGCACAACTCAGTTTGCAGAGGTAGCGAATTCATCTGGAGAGAAAGCGCGGAACACGTTACATTCCTCATATCATCACAGAATGAGATCAAGATTGCGGTGTTGGTGATTTGGTGTGTGCAGGCATAGTTTTGTTGGACGCACAGACCCTCACATTTTTGGAAGAAGTTATGCTAATAGAACAAGGAACGGAGATGTGTGCGGTTCTGAAAGATGTTCGTTTTCTCTGAGAGTACGAGTCGTTTATGCGTTACAACGAAACGCCACACCATTCTTAATTGGTAAAAGAATATATTAAAAGTGAAGAAATCAAGCGCGTGTGTGAGTGTTCTCCAGATTAAGATGTAAGCAAAATCCTCAGACTTACATCTGATTAATCATGTTTTTTAATGTGTGAACCACTTATTTGAAATATAATTGTGTGAAACTTATTAACGGGAGTTGGAAAGGTAAAAATTTTTTTAAAAGGTGAATTTCAGGTTATTGCATTTTTAAATTCTTCAGCTCATTACCTTTCCAAAAATACCTCATTTTTATCCCTAGCTTAATTAGAAGTGCTAAAATTTTGTTTTTAAAGAATTGTCTAAACGCGAGTCACCGATTTAAATGGACAGAAAAAAGGTAAACATTGCACTTCCTCTTGGGTCAGCTTGAAGTTTGACGTCATTTTTTAAAAATTTCTTTAGGGCATGTTATGAAACGGATGGGATCTCGCCTCCGACGTTTCAAAGCAAAAATGAGGGGGCAAAAATTATCAGATGGCAAAGCATTATGTGGCAAAAATAGATTAACAGAAGCAACTATTGATCAATTGCAAACATATTATGGTCTTGCTATTCGAAGAAATTTATCAAATGTAAAGTGTATGAAACAAGCTATTTGGGCAATATTTCTTCACAAAATATCTACGGATAAAAATCCACAGCATGGATTTTGTCCATCAGGTCTTGACACATGGTGTCAGTGTAAGAAGGCTGAATTGGAAAATAAACTTTATCTCCACAAACATAAACTTCCAGTTGCTGTTGTTGAAGCCATTAGGCCTATTTTTAGGGACCTTTCGGATCCAAAATTATTGAAAAAGTGCTTGCATGGAAACACGCAGAATCCGAATGAAAGCATTAATAATGTTACTTGGTCTCGTGTCCCCAAAAAGACATTTGTGCACATAGAAACACTTTCCTTTGGTACATATGATGCTATTGCATCCTTTAATAAAGGGAATGCAACAAAGCTGGATATTTTTTAAAAAAACTTAACATAGAGCGAGGATATTATGCGACATGCTGCATGGAACATCTCGACAAAGAGAGGGTAACAAGGGGCAGTACAAGGGTAAGATATGCCAATTTACAGAAAACTAAGGAGACTAGAAAAGTAAAAAGACTTAAAAGAATGAAACAAGATGAAAATTTAAAAAATGCTGAAAATTTGGAATATGGAGCTGGAATGTTTTGATAAGGTAACTTTTTTTTTTTATAAAAATGCGTTTTTCTCAAAATGTCACTTTCGAAGGTTCGATGTACCTTTTCTCAGAAAGTATATATCTGATGTCAACAAAACTTACATGACACATTCTTTATACATTTTAGTATGTACTGAAATGAGCTTTTAGTAAAATTTTGTATACATTTTTTTTTTATAATTTTTTTTCTGTCGAAAAATACTGTTTTCTCACTATACATCAAATAAAAAATTTTTAAAGAA
>BMAO01032690.1:0-19477 GCA_019973975.1 Trichonephila clavata | reverse complement strand
TTTTGGGTTCACTGTATATACACAGAGATTAGATTTTGATTCATAACACAGATAGAACTAAATAAAACATGTTCTGAAATTTTAAATTCAATATCTTAAAAATATTTTGTGTAGGATCAGCATCTGGTTTTGTTAACTCCAATTCCAGTTTACTAATTATGCTATAACTTTGCTTCTAGATATCATAGAAACAAAAATAGAGTGTTTTTGGAATCTTAAATGTATAGTCTTTAAAATAAAAACACAAAAGTAATTTTTGAAAATTTTCACCAAAACTGCGAATTTTGGGTAGTCACATATCTTAATGAAATTTACTTGATTCATAATAAGTCACATTGTTGATTTTTTGGGCACTTGCTTATAGGCAAATAATAATTTAAGTATTCCTTTGCTACATTGGAATAGTTTTATTTTCATATTGAACTTTAAAATAGCTTGCATGTCTTGAAAAACGCAAGCCTACAAAATAAATTTTTGTTTTCAATTAGTAATCTTTTAAGAGACTAATTTCTTGTAGATTTTAAAGAACTTTCTAGCTTATTGGTAAACTTATGGAAAATGTCTTAAAAGTTCTCATAAAGAAATTATTTCAATACATTTATTTTATGGTTCCTTTATTGTGTGACTATAGTGTTTTGTTTATTTGGATGAAAATAAATGAAGTATATATATCAGATTCTTTATATTTAACCCAATATAAATATATTTTATGCTTTTACTCATTAAAGAAAGGTAGAGAAAAATTATGTTTTTACCATAAAAACCGGCATATCATGTATACCATCGTATTACATGCACTTATACTTTCAAGTAGCAATTCTTAATTTTTATGTTTATTTGCTGAGAATGTGCACCCCCATTTTCATGAAGAAACCTGAGATGTATGCGAGTCATGCTCTTAAAGTTTGAAAGTCATTTATTCTAATCTTTAGTAAAAAATAGTATACATCTAGAAGTGCAACCCTTTAAGTTCATAAAGAATGCCATTTCTTTTAAATAACCATTATTTTCATCTATGTAGAAATCTAATTTTTTTTCCTGTGCTCACATTTTTTAAAGCTCTTATTTTTATACCTGGTATATAACGTGCACGCATAAAATTCAATCTTATTTTTTGTGTTAAAAGTGTGCACCATACACCAGATTTTACGATACAAATTACCACAACAATGCCAATGTTCAAGATAACGTGCCAAGTTGGTGACCCTGATTTTGCATGTGTCGTATGCGCCAGATTGACTACCATGTGTTGTATTACATATAATTTCACCAATATGGTTGTAATATTATGAAAGTACCAAAAATTAATACAGCTTGGGTACAAAAACTCCCGTATGCAGGTATGCTGTACACAAGTGAAAAAACATAAATCTTGGTATATATACTTACGTATTATCACAACCAATTGGTGACATTATATGAAACAAAGCACCTGTTTGCCAATTCAGCACGTTCAACACACAGGAACTCGGAGGGTACTTGTGTATTTTTGCGACAATCGCTGACTCTAAATAACTCGCTCAGTTGGCCACCCCGATTTCCTATGTGTGGTACACACTGAATTGGCTGCCAGGTGCTTCATTTCATATAATATCGCTAATAGGTTGCAATAAGACGCAATTACCAATCAGGGTTGCCAACTTGGTGTGTTATTATTAGATTTGGCATTTGTTGTGATAATACGTAATTTGTTCAGTCTGACGTATTTGAAGCACAATTAATTTAAATTATAGTTTTAAGAAACATGCTTTTTTATCAAACTAAAAAGTAAGAAATAAATCTTATATAAGAATAAAATGATTAACTAGAAAATTAATGTCATCGCGGTAAAGGCGTGGGGTCCTCTGTACTACATTTTTACACTAACTCTGCATTTTGGAATAGAACTAGTAAGAAATTATAACAATTGATATTGAGCACCCCACTCTTTTATATGCAGTTATTATTTTTCCAGTTTCAATTTTATTTTTTTCTGCTTTTTTCTTGGCATTTCTAAATACCTTTTGTTCTATTTCTTTAAATCCTCCCATTCATATTTTTCTAATTGGTTTTCTATAAAAAAAAAGTACTTATGTTTTTGCTTCTTAATGTAATTCCTTTTTTGCCAGGAATAAGCCATTCTTTTAAATTATTGTCATGTTGAGTTCTTAGTGGGAGACCATCATCATTGATTGAATACTATTGGATGCCAAAATTTATTTGCAGCAAATTTCAAAACCACTTCTAAAAGATGTTTAATGTGTAGTGTACTGATAACAAATTAGTTCCTGTATATATTGTTCCAATGTGTGGTATTTTTTTAACTGTTGTTTTTATAAATGTGAAATTCAGGTAGACGTGCAATATTTATAAAAATTGTATTTTTTAAATCTTTTATCTTGTTTCTAAATTATGAATGCTTTATTTTTAATTTGCACTAATTTCATTTCTGCTTGTTAGTAGAAATCTTGATTTTTAATGTTTCCACTCCTAATTTGTTTTAAATTTTGCATATAGCTCTGAATTTTTTAAAAAAAATATTTTATGGATAAAATTAATTTATGAATTTCATACATTTTGCACTTTCTGCCAAAGACCATTGGTTTCACATTGTAGCCTTTGTCCTTATGTTCTAAATACTCATACAGGTATAGCATATCACTACATGTGTTATGCTAAATTTTGTAGATAGTCATTTCGAAAACTATATAATTATGAACAACCTTTGTAAAAATTTTACTTTAATGAGAAAACTTTCAAAATTCCTTTCAGAACCAGCTATCTATAAATTCTGCAGTAAATAATTTAGATGACTCGCATATCCTAACATGTAATTTATTTGAAACAACACTGTTTGAAAGGCATTTTCACTCACATTTTGTAACTCAAAGACATGATTTGATAAAAAAATTAAAAAGTTGTTTATTTATGTACTTTTACACACTTTCCTATATTTACAATGATAATTCAATATATATTACACTAAAACATAATCTGTTCTGCACAAATAAGGATGGAGTTGACTATAATATGGATTAGATAGTGTTTATAAAAAAAAAATTTCAAAAATGTCACTTATATTCTTGTTTATTTTTTATGTATATATGTATGTGTATAATTTCCAGAATAAATATTTCAACAATATGATTTTGGTTTGTTTTATTTTTCTTGTTAACAGTGAATAATTGAAAATAAAATGCTGTATAAAGTAGAAAAATGGCTAGATTATTATTCTGTTGCTCCTTGGGATGTTATTTTTTCTTTTAAATGGGTGCAGAAAACTTCTCTAAAAACTCTTTCCAGTTGGTTAAAAACTTGTTTATTTTAAATGTTTTTTAATGCAAAAATCTACTGTTTTAGTTGTTTTTACATTCTTCTAAGGACTGAAATTTTTAAGTATTTTAATTTTAAAAAAACCATTAACTTAAAAACTATAATATTTGTTTTCTTTGGTGATAGGAGAGTGTAAAATCAGTTGATTTAACAAAAAACGATCTTAATTTTTAATATAGCAATGCATTTTCTTTTATTTCCATGTGGATAGATGTTTCTATTTAAACAAAACAATTGATATAAAGAGTACTTACACACCTGGGCCTAATGAGTGTTACTTTAGTCAAAAGGTTTTTTTCTTCAGGTTACATAATATGTAAAAAAGCTATTTCTTTCTGGCATTGTTTTGAAATTTTTACTTAGAAAAATCTGTTATTTATCATAATGTTTCCTAGATATTTCTAATAACTTATTATTGAAGGGCTGAATTTTTTTAAATAAAAGTTAATTTTCTGCTTGTATATGATTTTAAGGAAACAATATAATGCTTCTAGAGAAACTTAAATATAAATAATGAATCAAATTGCTTCTCGAACTAGTTCAAAATGCATACACATTTGTTTAACTATTACATCGAATTCATTTTTGCAGTTTTCAAAGATTTATATTTGCGGTAAAAGTTCGAAGACACGCAGTTTGTGATCAAATAATAGTTGCATTTTTTTCTCTCGAAAAGTAATATTTTTGTTGATACTTGCGTATTGTCGCCAACGTATTGGCGACATTATATAAAACGAAGTACATGGTTGCTAATTCAGCGCGTAGGACACATGCGAAATCGTTACTGCCAATTTGGCGAGTTATCTTTAACTTAGGCACTTTCGCGATAATATGCGAGTACCTTTTTGTTACACACAATAAATGTAAAATGAATTTTGATTTCGAAGTTAAGTGTAAAAATTTCATGAAATGAAAATAAAATAATACGTAAGATGTAGAAAGTGAAAATTTACAACTCAGGTATCACATTTTTAAATCCCTTAAGATTTGGGTTAATAAATATTTTTCTGTTAAAAATTCATATTAGATCAACAGTACCGAAAATAAATGCTATTCATACTCATTTTATTGTTTTAACTCATATTTGATACATTAACAGATTCAAATACGAGTGCATTATATACTCATATCGATCTTTCATTCTCAAAAATTTGATCCCGTAACAGGTTCAAAAATGAGAATGTACTTGTGTCTCGATATGAGAATATCCGATTCTCAGATTTGAGTAAGCGTGCATCGGAGCTATTTTGAGAATGTGAAGTACTCAAAAGTGAGCTGTTTGCTCTCAGTTTTGAAAATCGTTTCTCGCAGTGTAGTGGTCAAGGTAGCGGACCGGTTTGTCATGAGTTCAAGCCGGGAAACGCTGAAGACCCGCCGTGTAGGTGAGCGATGCACGATAAATCTGTCGAGAGCTCAAACGTCCTCTTGTTGGTGTAATGTGGTAGTTAGGATAGGGGTTTCAATCTCAGGTGTCGTCCTCGTCACTTGACCATGGTTCAAAATTACAAGGTTCGGCGCCAAAAGCCCTCGTGTACCTGAACAGTGCAACGCCAATATTCACTCACTCACTCACTCACTCACCACAGTAGGCAATGAATTCAAATGGTCACATCGAAAAAAAAAGTCGGGTTACAAGAGGAACCGAAATAGGATTAGGCAGAAACGGAGATCTTGAAGTAAAGTTTAGAAACGGATTTCAGCAATTATGGCTTTAAAAATATATTCTTGTTAATTATCCCGAGATATTCCATATCTTGGAGAAAGTTTTTAATCGTTTTAGTGTGGTTACCAAACTTCAAAACAAAAAAAGAAAGACTGGACTGAGAAGACATAGGGTTAAATCTGACAAGATTGATGCCAAATAGTGAAAACTTGTTATTGAAACACCAGATTCATCCCTCCCATAAAAAGCATGTTTTTTTACTTAGTTATTTTATGTATTAATTAAATTTTAATTTAATTTACTCACCTGTGTTTCTTAAATTTCAACACCATACTTCTCTAAGTTAGAAATGTAAATCTTTTAAAGTAAATAGCTCTATACCAGCTGTGAAAAAGGCATTTAAGTTGATAAATTGTCAAATATTTATTAGGTAAGTAGACTGACACAAAACATGGCAAGGGGTCTATGAGACAGAAATGTTTGGGAACCTCTGCCCTTAAATAATACATAAAAGCACAATATAGTTTGATCTTAAAACAGGGTCAAGAAATTAGGAGCATGTTTAGGCAGGGGAATAGCGTCACGTTATTTTCTTCCCTTTCCCCCTACTACTTTGAGGCATTGGAGAAAGGAAAATGCTCTGCGACTCTGAATGATCGGAACTCAGCGGAAGAGACAAGAAATATCCATGACGAAATGTGTCAACACACTAGTGCCGCCGCGCGAGAATCTCTCTCAACTCGACTCACCCTTTTTCGAGGCCTCCTTTCAAAATGTCGGCGCTGCAGGATTGAATGATGTCGGGAATGTTTCGAAAATTTAGTTTCCAGTCAATGTCGTTTTTGAAGCAGCACCTCGTCATTTTGAACCTCGATCAAGGGGCGAGGACGACACCTGAGCTGGCATCTAAACTACCACACAACGCTAACAAGCCTCGAGAGATTTTACATGCATCAGTTTCTCCACACGACAGACCTTCAGTGAGATCAGGGCTCGAACCAGGGTTACTCCAGCAGCGAGTTTGTGACCATAACCGCTAGGCTACCGCGGCCACATGTGGTTTCGAGACTAAACGTAGAGAGGTAGTCCTCGTGCCGCTTTTAAAATCCCTCAGATGATGAAAAATTCTCACTCCGTTTCAGGAACGGCGAACTCCACAAAAACACTGTTACAGACTATTTCCTTGTAAGAATGATTGCAGAAAAAAAAACAGATAGAAAAAACGTATTTCAATGTATTTTCCGGAAGATTTGTTTTTCCGTACAGCAAATGCTTATCTGCGAGCTTTTGAGTTGACACACTGGATATGGGGTGTGGAAGGAAAGTATTTGAAGAGGGGAAGGAAGCACCAAAAGAGCACATTTGATATCTCATTGAACTAAATTAAATCACTTCTATCGTACAAATAATGAAACTAATTCCTTCCTTCCTCTTATTTCGATAAAAGGTCAAAATAGACAAAGACATTTGTCATTATTCACAATATGATACACATTTTCTTTTCAAACAATTTCTTACACAGGGCTTAAACTAGCAAGATTTTTTAAAAAAATATAACACTTGGAAATAAAGTTGACTGAATTTACCACACACGAGCATTCAATTCATTTTCTAGCTAAGATTGTGATTTGTTACAGGTTCAAACTCATATTGGTTCCTGCTAAAATAAATGGTTATTAACAGTAGCGTACCCAGGAATTTTTCAAGGAAGGGGGGGGGGCAAGGTCGAAAGTTCACAGCTCTCGTATCATGCTTCAATACGCAGCCCAACATATTCTTTTAATTTTGTCAATTTTTGCGAACAAAAAACGGCAAAAAATTAATTAATGAATGAATAATTAGTTTTAATTAATAAAATTTATTATTAAAAACAAATACTTGATTAATTTTTACATACTATATACATAGAATTATAATCAGTCGAAAAAAATCAAGGGCTTGGTTGGGGGGCGGACCCCCCAGGATTCCCCTTTTGTGTGTGCCACTGGTTATTAATAATTCACCACGAGAAACCAATTTAAAAAAATTCATTTTTAATCAAATGAGAGGTGTACGAATTATTCGTGCAAGTTAATTTTTAACTGAAACTAGTTCATCTCTCCGGCTAGCTTGCATAAAATTAAAGAAATTTTATGCAAGATTATTTTATTCTTATTAAAGAATTCAAATCCAACTTAATGTGAAACCCCAAAAAAAATTTAATAAACTTTTATAAAGTGAAGTTCGCTCTTAAATAATCTAAATTTTCAGGGAATTTTGGAAGAACACGTTTCTTGCGATGAATCTTTTACAAAAAGGAACTGTTTTGAAGAACAAACGAATAAATATAATGATGATCCCCAATAGTGGATGATGACGAAACCATGCGAAGCGTCTGTTCTTCCACCGTTAAAAAAGAAAATGCGAAAACTTAATGGTTGTGTAATTTCAAATTTGTATGTAATCATACAGAAAAAAATACAGAAATTAATGTTGATAATTGATATATTTCACGTAATATAATAATACAGTGAGTGAGAGTGAGAGAATATTAACGTCGCACTGATTAGCAACACGAGGGCTTTTGGCGACGGTCCACGTAATTTTGAACCATGGTCAAGTGACGCGGACGACAACTGAGCTGGCAGCCCTCTCTTAAATACCACACCACACCAAGGGGAGGACGTTTGAGCTCTCGGTGGAACTAGGATCGAACTCATGACATGCTAGCCATGATCCGATGCCTAGACCACTCGGCCACATATAATAATACAGATAATACACGTAACATACATATACTTCTGGTTTATTTTTTTAGCCGTGGAACCACAGTGGTCAAGTGTTTTAGAGTCCTGGTGCCATTGAAGACCCACGGTGTAGCGGAGCACTTGGACGCGACATGGAAGTTTGGAGAATGGAATGCAAGCTCAGGGTGTCACTTGACCACAGTTCAAAATGAAGAGACCAATCACCAAGTGCAATTTGAAAGTTAATAAACAATTTATCAAATGGATTGATTTCACCGTTAGGACATACATTCGTCAACATCCCACACACTCCGAATAGATTTTTTTGAAGGGCAAAAGATATCTATAAACAGGGGAAGAACATATTTACGTAAGTTTGTGGAGTAGACCACGACAATTATGTAACTTTTTCAAACACATTGTGTGCACTTAAAAATGCATATTCAGGATGAACTAACAAGACTTTTGATAGAAAAATAAGGCAAAGTACAACCAACAGGAAAAAAAAGCAAGATATACTGTTGCTTAAACGGAGAGATATAGAAAAAGAAAACAATAATAAAAGAAATAAAATCGGTTGTGGTTCAATTGGAATGTAAAGAGAAACGCTCAGTGACACATGATTAACGTAAAAACGAACAAGACCGATGGGCCACCGAAATCGGGACCCGAGTCGGAATATCGAGTCACCAAAAGGAGTTCGGTTACAGTTACGGATCATCAATCACGGTTTGGACGGTGTCCCTCGACCACCCGGTGTTTGAGACGCAAAATAGAAAGGGGAGAAAGGGATTTATAAAAACACAGCTTTAAAGTTGATGCTATTAGCAATCGCCAACAGTCATTTCTGGGTTAAAATTGGTCCTTCCAAGAAATACAATATTGTATACAAAGCATTCTCTCTCCTTTACATTTACTTTTATATAAAAAAAATTCCCTTTTCAGTGAAACACTTTCCGATTCATCATGATAACTGGCCGCGGTAGCCTAGTGGTTAAGGCCACGGACTCGCGAGTTCTAGCCTAGTACTGAGGTACTAGCCTAGTTCTATTACTACCTAATGAGTGTTAAATCTGTCGAGGCTCAAAGCGTTGGTGTGGATGTCAGGAGAGGGAATGTAAGCTCACTTGACAATTGCACAAAAGGACGAGATCCGCCGCCAACAGCACTCGTGTTGTTTTGCAGTGCGACTTTCACTCAGTTCTAATTCATCGTTTATTAGCCTCGTACTCGGAAGCTACACAACAAGTATTGGCGACAGGCCTGCTTTTTCTGAACCACAGTCACGTAACAGTAACGACCTCTCAGTTGTTGCCTCATTCTCCAAACTTCCATATCGCTCGAGAAAATGTTGAGCCTTTATAGATTTAGCCTGTATCAGCACCACCACTACAGGGTGGGTTTTATGGCATTGTCAGCCATTTCTTCGAGATCATGGACTGCTGCCATTTGCGGTGAGCGTGGTTGTTAATGTAACAGATGGTATAGAGCAGAGGTGGTGATCTCGCGACCTCTATGACGTTCTCGTGCGGCCTTCATAATATTTGGTATTAATTAACAAGATTACAACAATTTGAAAATCAATCAATTCAATAAAGAAGGCATGGATGTTAGTTTCAATGACTGCGCCTGTGCTTGAATGAGTGAATATTAACGTCGCACTGTTCAGCTACACCAGGGGTGGCCAACCTTTTTAGGAAGCGTGCCACAATCCAATAAAAAAAATTACGCGTGCCACTTTCAACTTTTCCACGAAACTAAAAAAAATATACAAAAGGGAAAAAATGATACTTTTGGCTTATTATGGGTTATTTACATCAAAAACATGCTTTTAAATGCAAGTTCTATACAGTGAAAATGTAAAAAGAAAATGGTATAACAAATAAAACAAAAGTAGAAACTTATATTTTATTGTTGATAAATTTTTACAGAATCAGTCAGTTAGCTAAGGTACAAAATAAGCAACTTAAAACATTTCATTTTAAATGATTACTAAGCAGTCTCTTTATGTGGCTTTTGAATCTGTAGTTTTTTTACTAAATCATCTACATTTGGATTAGTTCGTGATGATGCTAACAAAATTAGGTGTTTTAGGTGCATATCAGTTAATTTTGAGCGATATTTTGATTTAATTACGTTCATAACAGAAAACATTTCTTCACAAACATATTTTGATCCAAACCTACAACAATATCTGACAGTTAAATCATGTAAATTTGGAAAATTACTTGGTGGCGCAAATTTCCAAAATTCGATGTAATTCGGATCTCATTTGCGGTTAAAATAATTTCCTTATATTTGCTTTTTAGAGTAATATGGTGATGTAGGTGAATAATTTCAATTTGTACCTGAGGTGGGTAAGAATTAATATCTTAAAGAGAAATCGAAAAAGGATTAATGAAAAGTTCAGTATTTTTTTTTTATCATCTTTAAAATTCTCAAACCTAGCACTGAAAGAATCCTGCAAAATAGATATTAAATTTTTAAATCTATCATAGTTCAGAACATTACTAACTTTGGCAGATAATTCCTGCATAAATGGGAAATGAGTTAATTTTTTCTCTCCAAAATCCAGACAAAAAAGCAAAAGTTTGTTCACAAAAGAAGATATATGACCAACTAGGGTAGAAAAAATACAACTTTTCCCCTGTAATTTTAAATGTAAATTCTTTAAGCGTTCCATTATACAGTGTATTCAAAAAGTTCCAGGACTGAATGCACACAGACAACATAACACAGCAAAATTAAGTTTATTTAATATCAAGCTTCTACATAATCACCCTGCACTTCAATACAACGTTTGGATCTTGTATAAAGATCTTTGAACGCCTTCTGGAACGCCTCGACTGCAACACTCTGCAGGTCCCTTGTCACTGACGCTTCGATGTCCTCTACCGACGCGTACCGCTGTCCCTTCATCTTCAATTTCAACTTTGGAAACAGAAAATAGTCCGGAGGGGACAGGTCAGGTGAATATGGGGGGTGGTCGATGGTTACAACCTGCCTGCGCGCCAAGAATTGCTGAACAATGATGGATTTGTGTGACGGTGCATTGTCATGTGAGACACCAGTTTCCACTGTCCAACATTTCGGGTCTCACACGCCGCATTCTTTTCAGTAGCCGGTGTAGCACATCCTTGTAAAAGGCACCAGTGACAGTGGACCCTTGTCGAAGGAATTCGTGGTGGATAATTCCTCGACTGTCGAAAAACACGAGCAGCATCGTCTTTGTTTTTGATTTTGACGCACGAACTTTCATCGGTCGACCCTTTCCCGGACTTGTCCACTCCGAACTTTGGCGTTTAGTTTCCGGGTCATATTCGAGGCACCACGACTCGTTTCCGGTGACGATGGTTTTCAAAAAGTTAGGGTCTCCATCGGCAGCGGCAATCAAATCTTCGGAAGAAGCAATTCGGTGTTCTTTTTGCTCCGTAGTCAGAGTGTGTGGCACAAAGCGCGCACAGTTTCTTTTTCTTTAAATCCTCCGTCATTATCGTAAAAACAGACCCTACACTCATGTTTA
Organism: Trichonephila clavata; assembly: GCA_019973975.1. Lineage (NCBI taxonomy): Eukaryota > Metazoa > Arthropoda > Arachnida > Araneae > Nephilidae > Trichonephila > Trichonephila clavata. Next base: position 8,253 of record BMAO01032690.1, on the reverse strand, counting down.
AAGTTCTATCGTCATTCGACGGTCTGAGCGCACCAACGCTTGCACTCGTTCGACATTTTCATCAGTCCGACTCGAACGTGGACGACCACACCTCTCATCATCGTCCGTCGCTTCTCTTCCATCTCTATAAACCTTGCAAACCACTCAAACACACGCGAACGACTCATAGCCTCGTCACCATGAACAGTTTTAATCATTTCATAGGTTTCTGTGGCCATTTTACCCAATTTAAAACAAAATTTAATGTTCGTTCTTTGCTCCATTTTTTAACGATGACACGACCACTATGACACACCACACTCGAGTGAACGATGAGAAGTTGCAACTCATCTAAACGGAATAAAACTTCGCGCATGCGTCGGAGAAGGTTGTTGCTACGCGCTCCATGAATTGCGCAGAGATAGCGCTACCTGTACTGTTTTACTAGCGGCAGTCCTGGAACTTTTTGAATACACTGTATATATCGATTAGAAAAGCTAAATCCCACAGCCAATTTTCACTCCTGAGGAGCGAGCATTCACTGGGCAGTTCATCGTTTTCATCCAGATATTCTAATACACATTCTCTCAAACTCCAAAATCTCGCGAGTGAACTTCCTTTGGAAAGCCAGCGCACACTACAATGAAGGAGTAACTTGCCATTTTCTTCCGTTTCTTCGGGGAAAAGCGTACGAAATCTTTGTCGATTCAGAGCACGAGCTCGTATTTTGTTGATACAGAGCACCACGGGGTCATCAACGAAAGACAAGTTTAAGTCCTTGGCACAAAGAGCTTCTTGATGAATAATACAATGATACTTGAAAACTTTTCTTCCCAAATAATTTTCAAGCAATGCAACAAAACCTTTTATTCTGCCAACCATGTCCATCTGTGCAAACACTGTCTAATTTTGTCCATTCTACTTTGTTAATTTCAATTACATTTTTAAGTTTCTTAAAAATGTCTTCACCTGTAGTCAAAACTAGTTGGCGCAAATCAAGAAGTTCTTCCACAGTATCAAAATTTTCGTTCGTGTAACGCACAAAGTTGCTTAATTGCGCATTATCAGTGATATCACAGCTTTCATCCAAAGTTAATAAAAAATATTTGCAATTTTGAAGTCCAGAGACAATTTGCGTTCCAACATCCTGGCCCATGTCATCTATACGACGCATGACAGTATTTCTAGACAAAGCTATTTTATCAACCATATTTTTGACATTAAGATGACCAACATTTTGGGCGAAAATTAAAAGGCTGCTTTTTATTATCTCCTCATCAAAATATGGTTTTTTCTTGCGGGCTAACAACAAAGAAAGTTCATAAGAAGCCTACACCATGGTTTCCATTTCGTCCTTTCTCTTCTGGAACAAAGATTGTTGGCCGGCTAAAGATTTCTTTTTTTTTATTGATGCATTCCGTTCGCAAATTTGATCCAACAGTATATTTGCTGTTGAAAACACTATGCAGTTGTATGAAATGACGCTCCAAGTTAAATTTTTTTGGAACTGCTATACAAATTCCACATATCAAACAAACAGGCTTGAAAGCATTTGATGTGATAACAAGTATTGTTCTTCCCAGACAATTTTAAAATCACGTGCTGCAATATCCTCTTCATAATTTCTTTTCGATGTCGAAGGTTTACTCATAAACATATTGAAAATTTAAAAAAATTTAAACAACTACGCTCAACACTAAAATCTAAAAACAATTTTAGAAAAGGAGAAAAGCTAAATGTCTTGCTAAACAGAGTTTAAAATCAACTGAGTCTGACAGCTAGAAACTATTTGCCAATGTTACGCTACAAATTTTCTAAGCTCCGAATCCAGGATTCTGATTAGTCATGGATGCAAGTTCACACTCCCTCTGCTTAACAAAGTGGCTACTTTGTTGCATATAGAATTGCTTCTACCGTATCAACAACTACGCTCCTAATATATTACAGAATTACTTCTTGACATTACAGAAATTGTAAATAGCCAACATCTCCGGAAAAACCTTTTCATCTGTAATCATTCTGACAGCCGATAGCTATAAATTTCAGCCCTGCACGGGGAAGCTGAAATTTGAATGGAAATCTGAGATGTTAAAAATTAACCGCCCCCGAGAGAGGGTGACTTTTTGGGCAGTTTCGACTGTCCGAGAGAGAGAGAGAGAGAGAAATTTTTTGTTTTTAGTCTCACGTTACTCAACACTTTTCTCGGAATGTTACAAAGCAGTAGAATTGTAAGTTTTGGAGCATGATCTCATTTATGGCGTTTTTCTGAAGAAGAAAAAAAATCTTGCTTAGCGCCCTTAAAATTTCACGCTGAAAATTTCTGTTTCTTACATATTCTCTTCATGACAATTTTTATATTGTAATTCAATTAATTCAGTAATATTTTTGTAATTTTTCAAAAAGCCTTCGCGTGCCACAATTACGATCCCCGCGTGCCACAATGTGGCACGCGTGCCACGGGTTGGCCACCCCTGAGCTACACCTTTGGCGACGGACCTTGTTATTTTGAACCATGGTCAAGTGACGACACCTGAGCTGCCGCCCCCTCACCTAACTACCATAACACACCAACGGGAGGACATTTGAGCTCTCGACAGATTTAACGTGCATTGCATCCCTACGCAGCGACTGTTCGTGGGAATAGACAATTGCATATTACGAATGTTAGAACGTCACCCAGTGCAACTAGGGATACCGAATACCGGTATTTTGAGCCAATTGTACAGTTTCGAAATACCAGCATTCACGAGTTTAAATACTGGCTTTTCGGTATTTACAAGAAATTTTTTAAAATGTTTCTTATATGTTCAGGGATCGCAGCAAAATAATATACGTCTTTGTGTTTATGTTATAGTGTTAATTATTGCACCAAGATCCAAATATATTATTAATGAAATAATTTTATGTCCATTTCAGAGAAGGTTGAGATATTAAACTTCTTTATATTCCGCTCATTCCGTTGTTCTTATTTTTCCTAGTTGGTTCTCAGTTCTAAGGCAACTCATTAAATCCATCATCTGATTTTTTCATTGCCGGATACAACGGGATAAAAGACTATTAATCTGAACTTAAATATATATAAATCATTTCTCTGACAAAAACTCCTCTAGTGCACTTGTACATGAATCGTTGTCTGCTATTCGTATCTGAGAAACTAAGGTTGTACTAGTGAAGAAAATGCGTAATATTTCGATATTTTCTAAACTGGTGAGCTTGTTGTTCACATTGTATATCATACTTTAAGGTTTAAAATGTTTTTCAGCTTCATTATATATATATATATATATAAGAAGAACTTTATAGAACATAAAAAATCGGTTGGTAATACTTTGGTATGGTTTCATTATTTGTATGATGAAAAGAATATGATGGCACAATGTAAAAAAATAATCTAGAGTTAAGAAGAAAAGAGACTAACCGAATCAAATTTGATCAAGCTTATTGTAAATTTTCTTAAAAATTTTTAACCACAAACAAATCTACATTCAGAAGAATTCGGTACAATTATCGAAGATGATGGTACTAATGTCAATAGTGAAAAGGTCTCTTGAACAAAAATTATACTTAGCGATAACTAAAAAAATTGCAACAAACCAAAATGCTGTACGGAAATCAGCAAAATCATCCCACGAGAAATCGATTTATTTGAAGATGAGGAATTTAGAGGTAAATACTTGGAAAAAGTACATTGTGCGCATTTCTAACAGTACTACCATCTAGCGCCTAAAGAGCGTTTTCGACAGCTGGTAATTTTTGCACAAAATTATGTTCCAGGCTTAATGATAGTACAATTCATGCATTATGTTTTTAAGAAACATTTCAAACATTTAACTTTTAAAACATTAAGAACATGTCAATAATTTGTAACAGTACCACAGACTGAATAGTGATATTTGCACTTTTTTGTGTTTTAAATTCTAAGATATTCCTTTATTTATTTATTTTTGTGATTCTTTATATACTGTTATAATTTATAAGTTAAAAGCTATTTCTTGTGATATTTACACTCTCTCTAATAAAACTGGAAAGTAAAACTAAGAAAAAAATGCCTGTGTTTTCTTTCTTTTTTTAAAATTTGTAATACCGGTATCCCGATATTAAGTTCTAAGAAATACCGAATACCGGTATTGAACTTTTGGTCCGATATTGCAATCCCTAAGTGCAACACTACAAGACACGCTCATTTAGGAGATCAATTAAAACTCCACGTTATGAAGCTTGATTCAAATATAATTCATAAATATGCTTACATAAATAAAAAATACCCACAGTAAAATATGGTCTCTATGAATTTAATAATTGTATAGAAAAATAATTTTAAAAAAATCAATGAGAGATAAATGTTATAAGTTTTTACTCTTATGCGAATTTAAGCATATTTTATACTGTAACTTCTTATGTCAAATAATAAATAAATAAGGGGACTTAATTCTTTTTAAAAATATTTCTATGTAATGCACGAAATTGCTAAATCTATACAAAAACTATAATAATTTAAAATAAGTCGCATTTATAGGTACATCAACCTAGGCGGCCTCCTTTATTACTGCCTAATCTAACATACGACCCACGTAGTGAACAGCTAACGTTGATTGCTGTGCCGTAAGGCCTGGATTCGAATCCAGGAAAGACATGGATGTTTATAAAGGAAGAGTGCCTGTGCACCATGGAGGCAGCCAAAAAATCCTCTCGAGAGGTTGGTGATAAGGAAAGAGAGACGAGAGGTCCTCTGAAGGGTATTCTCTCTCAAAATTGGGCAGAGGGGGGGGGGCGACGGAGCCGAAACGTACTACCATCTAAACGGTGTTCATAGCTGCGGTTGACGACATACGTAATCTAGCTCCTTGTCACGATAAATTTCGTGGGCCTCGATCGTTGACCGAATGACATTAGTAACAACCTTTATAATGCACGGATTGATCCTATAACTTTTGAATATTTTTAATAAAGAATCCACTTTTTGAAGAAATGAAGACAGAGAAGCAAATTTAAAGAGTGCAGAAGATGGAAAAAAATTGACTCCTTTCTGGCACAGAAACTGTTCACACTCCCGCCATCTGCAAATTTTTGGTGACTTTTGCACCATCGTGTCATTTTGCTTCGTTCTAGTCACTAAATGGTGCACATTTTATAACAGCTGAATCTCTTTTAAACTCCAAAGCGGAAAAATCATTTATTAGACAATATGACGTCCTCAATCAGGAATATATTTGGTTTGTAAAGATATCTCTCTGAAATACTTTACATTATGATAATAGTATTGATTAGCATAAAGTACAAGTTATGCAAATTAGATCAGGTAACTTTTATATATAATTTTTTTATTAGATCTTAAGCATCAGGTACTTGGAAAAATCCCGATACAATTTCATTCGAAGTTATTTTAGAGCTAGCTACAGGAGACGACGAGTGAATGAATAAATAATAACTTAACTCAGTGGCATAACAGCCCATGAGGACCAAGGCATACTGTATCCAACACAGTATACGTGACGGACCCTGAGGTGCATGAGCAGATGTCCCGGTCAAATGCTCAGTCTGACGCGAAACCCCAGTGTTAAGTTCCCAAGCAAGCTTGGTACTCATTTATCGACTCACTGAAAGGATGGAAGGCCGAGTCAACCTTGCCCAGCCCTGAGTTTGAACCTCGGACCTAATGAGCCGCACTATTCAGCTATGGCGACGGATTTTGCCATTTTGAAACACGAGCTGTGATCCCTCTCCTAATTTCCACGCCACACAAACAGGAGCCTCGACATATTTAACATGCATCGGCCTCCTGAGCACGGCGGTTCTTCAGTGGTACAAAACTCGAACTCGCGACACACCGGGCACGAGTCCGTTACCTTGACCACTAGGCTACCGCGGTCACCCCAAAAGACTTGGAGTCTCGTATTTTAAAATACAAAAACCGTAGCTCTATCACAATGACCGAGCCTTCAGAGGATAAGGATTATGTTTTAGAAAAAGCGGATCTTTGAAGAGAAGGTAATTAAAGAATATTATTGCTGCGGTTTGTTATCTTTAAATAGAAAAAAAAAAGCATTTTACAAAACAAACTTAGAGCACATGCAAATTAAACAGTAACACACACACACACAAAAAAACGTTAATTTTTCATAGATTTCACAAAATTGAAAAGTACGTAACTGACAGGAGAAAAAGAAATGATGGTTTGACGCGGGAAAACAATAATGAGAGCAATTTTTTTCATTAGTTGTACATCAAATTTTATTTTCTAAAAAAAAACCCTTTTTTTTTAAAAAGTAAAATAGAAAGGTAAAACTGAACAAATAGCTGCAAAACCTACTTTGAAAGGGAAGAAAAGGACATCATTTGTGCCTACGAAACACTCTAATGTAGGAAACAGAATAAATACCACTTTCAAGACGAAACTTTAATTATTGGATGTGCTTTGGGATCATTACCGTATTTTTTTTTTAGATTACTACACTGGAATTGCGCATTACCTTAAAAGTTTGGCTTTTATTCTTCAAAATAACAACGTGGTTTACGAAATAGAACTAGTTTTTTTTTTTTTTTAGTGAATTGGTTTCAACCACTTATTCGATAATATTACAAATGAATGATAATTTTGAAATGAAGTTTATATATGAAATAGTCGGGTAACATTTTTCAATAATTTTCATAACAAAATAAATAGTACTTTTTCTTAATCGTAAAAAATAGTAAATCTTTATCACAATTATAGACGTATGTGACTAAGGGCGGTATGGTATCATCTTCACAATTTTTTTATTTTTAATATTTGATTTTAATTGTATTTTATAAAGGTTAATATTTAATAATAATTCCATACAAAAACGTTTTAATTTGTTGCAAAATGTTTGTAAAATCTAAATTTTTGAACTTTTAAAAACATTTTTTAAATTCCTAAGGCTTTTAAGTATGTCTCTTGTCTTTCAAATTTTTTTCCCCAAGTACCTTATAATATATTAAATAAAGCTGTGCATGGATTTTTTATCTGCTGCTGCTCTTTAATTCTTTGTTAAATTTTTTTATAGTTAAACTTCCAAAAAATGTCAAAAAATCATTAATTTTGATTTTGAAATTTTTAGAAAAAGTACTATACATTGTGACGTATGTGCGTCCCCCCCCCCTTGAGACATCTGGGACTTGCTTCCCACGGCCGGGTCAGTTTTTAGAAGAATGATGACCACACGTGCAAAGACACCTGCAGTCGCTAATATACTGCGACGGACGTGTCTTAATTAGCCCCTGCAACCTTTGACTCGAGGGGAAGCATTTCGCCACCACCGGATGTGAGGGGTGAAAGGGGACGCGCGGACGTCGGTCAACCGCGGAGGGAGAGAGAAGAGCGGAAACTTCGCATGGAACGGACATCAACAAGATCCCTCCCTCACAAAATTATTTTGGACTCTAAAATCATCTCATAGTGAAAACTTGTATATTAATGTAAATAATAGTTGTGACAATTAAACTAAATTATTATATTTCAAACACGCTACCATTATTGAATCAAACGTCACAGCATTAATGAAAGTGGTGCCAGTGCTGAGGATTAATAAAAGAAATAGAGATTACCGGACCCGTGAGAGGAGGGGATTTGGTGATTCTGGTTTATTACGGGCGCTCTGCAAACTGCACGTAGAAAAACTCAAGACGCATGAGCTTGGAAATAAGGATAAAACTATCCTTTAGAGAAAAGAAAAGCAACTCACACACACAGAAGGCCGAGATTTGATAGTGGATAAGCTATCCCATCAATAAAGAAAATCCTTTTGTGTGTGTTGTGAAAATTGAAATCATCTTTAAAGCAAGAAATGTCACCTGGATCTTCGGTATTCCCAAGTTCTAGCAGATAGTACTTCAAAAGGGGTGAGTACTGTTATATTTCTTGAGTTGTATTAGCTGCTTGCTAATATTTCTACTACAAATTTTGAGATACTTAGTGTTTTTTCTTGCATGGGAACAATGTTATTGTGGTTCTAGAGAATTGTAAATACGAGTATTGTGTGCAACTTTTAGCTTAAGATTTATTGTGTTTTTAAGTTTCTTGATAGTTTTGATTATTTTACAGTGTTAAAATTTTTCTTTGTTTGTTTCTGTATTTGCATGGGACCAGTGTTATTGTGATACTAGAGAGTAGTAAACATTGTGTGAATTTTAACAAATATATTGTGCTGATATTGTTCAAAAATGGCTTTTCTCGGAAAAGGGAAAAAGCAAGATATGTTGCTACTCGCAGAGGAATTAGGGTAGATGTCACACCAAACATGACTGTCCCTAACC
>BMAO01032689.1:0-17145 GCA_019973975.1 Trichonephila clavata | reverse complement strand
TGAAACTTAGTTCAATAAGCCAAGATTGCTTGAAAATTTTTATTTCATGTTCTAAAGCTCAAAACTATGTTTTAAAATATAAAATAAAAGATTAATTGCATAATTATCAGTATATCACGGCTTATACTTTTAAAAAGATTTTAGAAATATTATAAAGTGTTTCATTACTTTTCCCAAATACGTCATTAAGTTTTATGCAATTTAATTATTTGGCTCATGTTTGAAAATTTATTATTGTGAGCTTCAAAACGTTCACACCTTAACACTTTTTGTAGTAAATATTAAAGGAGAAGTTCTTTTCTGTTATATTAAACCCAGACATTCGCTTGTGCCTTACTGAGGTATTTTAGCGTGATAAGAGTTTTATAAAGTAAAATAAATAAATGAATAAATTATATCTGTCTGAGAACATATGTCTAGCTTCATCTGATTCAAATGTTATTCAATTGAATTAAATTGGAATAATGGTACATTGTTAACAAGAAGAAAGAATGTACTGTAGATCGGGGCTCACGGATTGTAGTATCATTCCCAAAGAGCAAAATAGTTCTTTTGCAGATGATGAATGGTCAAAAACAATCCTTAAATACAGGATATAGTCGTAATCTGCACCATGTCCCAGAAGGTTTTCATACTTCAATATGTCAGAGTAATTATTACCAATGCCCAAAAATACACAAATAAGTAGTACTAAAGATTACCCAATACAACCGCTTCTGTTAATGAAATACACTAGTTTCACATTTAATTGCCATTTGCGGTTAAAGGCTATCTCTTCCAGTGCTTTCAAGAAAATCCACTTACGTCATAGATGATGTTACAGATTTCTCCTGATTTGCATCCATGTAGTCGCAAGTCACCAACATGGTCGCAAAAGGATGCAACATCAGCAGAAATAAGATCTCGCTGTTTACTGAAACGCCATTATAATGTATGAATGGCGTTGCTTATGAATATTACAATTTTTATCACACAATAAAACAATAGAACGTATTAAACATTAAGATACAAATTATTCACACTATTTTAAGATGAAAATAAGCATTATTAAAATTAATAATCACATTTTTAAACAACATTTCCGTCAAAAAGATGTCTATATTATTCTCTTTGAAGTTGAAAATTTTACAAATGATTTAAATAAGCCTTTGTATTTCCTATCCAGCTTTGACATTTATTCATTATAACAATTCATTGGCAATCCATTATTGTTTATTTCAATATATTTAATTTACAACAAATATAAACAATATAGGAATCTTTATGGATCTTATAAATAGACAATCATATGATTATCATTTGAGTCTTGTTAAATAAAAATAATTTTGATTAGAAAAGGAGAAAGATACTCTTCAAATTTTTCTTTTATAAATAATTGACATTCTGAACATTTTATTTTGGGAGAAAATATTTACAATATTTTCTATGTTTATTTCTCTAACGTCATCAATTATCAACACTCAGAAAACACCTCACCCACGCAGAGGTGGAGGATAAAGTAAACGAACGCATTTCCCTCGCCGATCAACAATTTTCTAGTAACCATCCCATGATAAATCTGTTCCATAATGACCACATCAGCGAGGCAGATGGAAAATAGAGCTGGCTCTTTATTCTGATAAAAAGAATCCATAAATTTGGCGTGTTAATAATTAATCTCATCCAGCTTTTTAATAGCTAGCCAGATATGGTAATTTTGGGGTCAGCCTAATTGGCCATTTTTATGCAAGCATGCTAGGTTGGAGGAAGCGACCACTCTTGAAAAAGCAGACCAGTGAATGCTATTTTTGGAATTGGAGCAAGCTAAAAATTAGAATTGAAAAGGTTTACAGCGTATATAACACTGGTGAGATTTTATATGTAAATCTTCTCCTTATTCTGGGTGATATATCATTTTGAACGCACCTAATTCCCCTACCTCTTTGACCTGCCAAAGGTGTGGAAGGAAATAAAGGATCATTCGACATGATAAATTCCAATTACTTTATTTATCACTTTAATGACCCAAACACAAATCAATGACATAACAGGATAATTCAGTCAAGCAACAGAGGAAGAGACGATCTGAGTTTGGGAAAATACATGATAATCACTTTATAATAATGTGGTTCTTCCTTAATATTACTACAATATACTTGTAATGTCCAACAATTTTTCAATATCTTAAACATTGGTGCAATAGGAAGGTGACAGTACCTGAACTTAAGCAGTCTTCTAGTCAATCTATCCATTTTCACCTCCAGAGAATAATCTTAAAGGACTTTAAATCAATTCCCAAGTAATCTTCACCTGTAACTATCCTGTCACCTCTTGTTAACTAACTTCAACTTTCCATTAACTATTCTCCTTTAACTACTAACCATAACTCGTGAACTAAGAATATATAATAAAACTTAATTACACGTCTTTCGAGAAGATTGGTGAATTTTACAATTAAAGAATACCCTTAAGAGGCTTGTTAATAGAAGGTCGCTTACAGATCCGTCACAATTTCATAAATTTTACTCATACTTATAACTTTTAAGCTTTCTTATAGCTACTTTACAATGTTTGCTTTAACAAATCCGAATATATTTTCAGACAGAAAAATACTCCACACTCCATATCTTGACTTAGCTCAGACTCTGAAATAGCTTTGACTATACTTACAGACGCAGCTTATTCTGTTGCAGTGGCGTCTACAAGAAGGGCTAAAATCTGTTAGTCCATGCTGGGAGTTCATCCTCCATTGACCAATAGACTTAATCCTTACCATAGAGATTACCCTTTGGCGCTTAAAACATGTTTTTCAGAATGTCTGTTTACGCCACAGTGAAACAGATCCCATTTCTGAAGTTGGATAATCAACAATAAGATATCGATTTATAACATTGCTGCTAACAATTTGTTTCTAACAGCTGTGGACGGTGTTTTACCATTGGGACCTAGTACACTTCTGAAGATGATCTCTTAGTGGCACCGTATAAGTGATACCAATCGCTGCAATTTTGAAGCCCAAGCCCCTAGAGGAGAGACACCTGAGCCTGACGAAACTCCAGCAGTACTTGATTTAGTTTTACCACATTCAAGCAAAACAGACACTCTAGGATATTACTTCATGTATACTCATAATGTGAAATTTGCTACTTAACCGTAGAAATCAAAGAAACAACAAACAAAAAGTCGAAGAAAACCTCTTTATATGGGAAAAAGCCAAGTATGATTGAGATTTGATCTAGAGATGCTTTTATGTATTTATTGTGCAACTTCAAAAGATGTCTGTATAATATTGGTTTGTACTATTTAATTTTTGTTACCAAATCAACAAATATTAATTGTATAAAATATATTTGGATTTATCTTCAAGGAGGCAACACTAAATGGACTACACATCATTTTAAGAGGCAGGAAATGCTTAGAATTTTTCTATGACGAATAAAAATATATGTTTTAATGTTCTGATTGAAGCGATGACATTTTTCTGTATGAGATATATTGTTACGTAGATCGGGGTTCGAGGATTTTATGCAAAAGCAGTCGTAAGCAACAAGACAGTTCTTGCGAGCGATGCGTATTTATTAGCGTAAATCAATCCTTAAAATACAGGATTCAACAGCAAAGTTCACTGAATAAATAACAGAAGGATTTCACACCTTCAACAGCACTCAGACACAATAAGCAGTGTCTAAATACACGTATGTAAATGATTATTCACAAGCACAGCCGAGCTGATTAAGTTCAAGGCAAGTCTACTAATCGCTAATCAAAACAGTGCTCACTACTCGCTGGTTGAAATCAGACTGACTGCTGCGGCGAGTATCTCTCTATTTATAGCAGAGGCCGAAAATTCTGGAAAGATGCGCTCGCGCCACAGATCGTGAAGTTAGTGGATTTTTCTACTAATTTCTAGAAGAATCCAGAGGGTCCCGAACTCGCCAACATGGTCGCCAAAGTCGCCAACTTGGTCGCCAAAAATGATGCCAACTTGGCTCTATCGCCAATATTTCGCCAAGTTACCAATGAATCACCATTATAACGTAAGGGACGGCTTGCTTGTGAATATTACAATCTTAACATGAAATAAATATAGAGTAATATAAAGGCATTTCACATCCAAATGCAAATTATTTACATTATTTTATACAAAATTCGTAACATTGCCCCTCCTCAAAGACTGCACGTCCCGGGCAGTACAATACCTGAGTAAGAGGCATCTATTTACAGACATAACCTATTCACATAATAATCGAATATAAAGTAACAAATACTCAACAGCAAAAAGCAAATAAACTCAAAATACAAACATAAATTACAACACTAAAATAAAACTAAGAAACTAGAAAAGTTACATAAATCACATTATTTACAAAATAATTAGTGACCATGGTCTGAACTTAGGTACCTTATTCTCCTTGGCCAAGGTAAGGGGCTAGCCTATTATAATGTATTACCTTCGGTTTTGTGTGTGGTGATTTCTGTATCCGAACCACAACGTCATTCAGTCTTTTTAGGACTGTGTAAGGACCTTCCCAGTTGGTCTGCAACTTCGGAGAGAGTCCTTTGCGACGTTTCGGATTCCATAACCACACTTTGTCGCCTTCGTGAAAGTCGTGTCCGGTTGCTCTTGCGTCGTATCGGGTCTTCATCTTCTCTGAAGCCATGCCGATTCTTTCCCTAGCCAAATGATGCATTTCCTCCATCCGTGCCTGGAGTTTCTCGACATACTCCTCAGGCGCCAAAGGAGCATCTGGTGGCCGGCTGAACAAGAGATCTGCAGGCAAACGAAGATCACGTCCGAAGAGCATCTGGGATGGGGAATAGCCAGTGGTCTCGTGGAACGGCACTCCGGTAGGCAAGCAGGAAAAGAGGCAGTTTCTGGTCCCAGTCCTGTTGATTACTGGATACCAGGAAGAGAGAGGCTGTTCAGGATGGTCCGATTGAACCTCTCTACCATGCCGTCAGACTGAGGATGTAAAGCTGTTGTCCGGGTTTTGTCAATGCCGAGTATCTCACACAGTCTCTTGCAAACTGCAGAATCGAAGTTCCTTCCCTGATCGGAGTGCAGTTGTAGAGGAACTCCGTATCTTGAGATCCAATGTTGAACTAGAACCTCTGCAACAGTCTCTTGGTCGGATATAGGATAGGCTTCAGGCCACTTAGTGAAGTAGTCCATGACAACCAGGATGTTGTTGTTGCCGTCTGATGATCTCGGAAGTGGGCCTAAGATGTCGAAAGCTATTCGTTCGAAAGGCGCTCCCACATTATACAGCTGGAGTCGTCCTCTGGTGCGTTTTCTTGGACCTTTACGTGCAGCACAGGGATCACATGTGCGACACCACTTCTCAACGTCACTCCGCACATTGTTCCAGTAGAAGCGCTCTCTGACTTTTTTGTAAGGTCTTCATAACACCAAAATGACCACCAGTTGGACTGCCATGGAGTTCGCTTAGGACTGTCGATATTCTTTTCTTTGGGAGAATTAATTGCCACCTGAATGCTTTTCCGTCGTCAGACTCCCATTTTCGATATAAAACACCATTTCTCAGGTGCAGAGAGTCCCAAAGAGCCCAGTAACGCTTCGTTGTAGGATGGAAAGAGGCGATGTCTTGCCAGCTGGGCTTTTCATCAGATGACTTTTTGAATTATATTACTGGTTTAATTTCAGGATCAGCCAGTTGCTCTTTTCGAACGCTCTCGTCACACCACGGGTCCAATTCCAATGTTTATGGCGTTGTAACTTGGCGGACTACTGGATCTATTTCGCCAAATTTCTTTTCGACTCTCGAGCAGTATTTGCAGCTCTCAGGACAGGGTCTTCTCGAAAGAGCGTCTGCATTTCCGTGTGCTGATCCTTTTCTGTGGCGAATTTCTACGTCATACTCCTGCAGTCTTTGTATCCACCTGGCTATTTGGCCTTCTGGATTTTAAATTTCAGTAGCCAGGTCAATGATGCATGATCTGTTCGAAGTAGGAATCGTCGACCGTAGAGGTAAGGATGGAAGTGCTCCACGGCTTTTACGATAGCAAGCAGTTCCTTCCTAGTTACACAGTAGTTTTTTTCTGGTCTGGACAGACACTTACTAAAATAAACGATGACACGCTTCTGACCATCTATTTCTTGGGACAATACAGCTCCAATGCTCTCACAACTTGCATCTGTATCCAGAATAAACTGTGTTCCCAGTTTCAGGATATGCCAGGATTGGAGCAGATGTTAGTGCGTCCTTGAGCTTGTTAAAGGCGTTGTTACACTCGTTCGTCCAGATGAATTTCTGTTTTGCTTCGGTCAGCTTATGGAGTGGTCTGGCGATTGTTGAGAAATCTTTCACGAATTTCCGGTAATACGTACATAAGCCCAAGAAACTACGGAGCTGGTGAACATCTGTCGGGCTTTTCCAGTTTTTCACGGCCGAGGTCTTATCCGGGTCTGTTCTTACACCTTCCGCCGAAATAATATGCCCGAGATAGGTGACTTCACGCCGAAACAGGTGACACTTGGAGGGACTTAACTTGAGGTTAGCTTCTTTCAGCTTTTGTAGCACACGCCTAATATTGTTAAAATGTTCTTCGAAGGAACGCCCCACGATTATGATGTCATCAAGATAAACCAGGCAGGCCTCGTACGAAAGTCCTCCAAGAACTGTTTCCATAAGGCGCTCGAATGTTGCAGGTGCATTACACAAGCCGAAAGGCATAACCTTAAATTGCCAGAATCCTTGTCCCATGGTGAAGGCTATCTTTTCTTTATCGTCAGGGTGGATTTCTACCTGCCAATACCCACTCTTGAGATCTAGGGTAGAGAACCAGGTATTGACGGCGAGTGTATCAAGCGTGTCATCTATTCTTGGAAGAGGGTAGCTGTCCTTCTTGGTCACGTCATTCAGCCGACGATAGTCCACACAAAATCTGGTAGAGCCATCTTTCTTCTTGACCAAGACAATGGGAGATGCCCAGGGACTTGAGGACGGCTCAATGACATCATTATCTTGCATGTCTTTAATGAGTGTTTGGACTTCTTCCTGTTTAGCAAACGGCAGTCTTCGGGGGTGCTGCTTAATAGGAGGATGCTCTCCCGCATCAATTCGGTGCTGAGTTAGTCTAGTTCTTCCAAAGTCCTCAGATGTTCTTGAAAATAGGCTTTGGAATTCTGAAATCAGTTCTCCTGCAGCACATCTCTGTTTCTCGTCTAAGTCCGTGTTTCGTAGTAAATCCCTGACTAGATCCTCTGAAGAAAGGTTTTGGCTTTTGCACTTTTGGTCAACACATGTGACAGGAGCACAAGCTGCTATTACCTCTCCTTCCTGGATAGTTCTGGTCTTATCGCTGATGTTAGCCATTCTTACTGGGATGACTGACTTCGAGAGGTCCACTACCGACGAAGCTATCAGTACTCCTGCCTTTGCACTGTCTGGGTCAGGATAATCAATTAGGCCGAATCGGAATTTCCTATTTTCTTCTACTAAACCAGGTATTATGCATTCAGTTCTTGGTGATAATGAGATGTTGGATTTTGCTATAATTTTCTGGTTAGATTCAAACTGAGTTTGTAAGCCAAAAAGAGTGATGTCTTCAAATTTTGAATGCATATTGCTATTTTCAAAGTCCAGTTTGAAGTTATTGCTCTTCAGAAAATCTAGTCCCAGGATACAGGGATCTGTAATATCTGCTACGTATGCCGTATGGCGATAATCGATATTTCCAAACCTTAGAGGGATATTAGCTTTCCCATGTTAGAGTGATATTAGCTTTCCCAAATCTTGTCACCAGTCACCGTTTGCAAGGAAACGCAGGGCGACGTCCAGATAATTTTAACTTTGGAGTTTCGAGCCAAATCTTTCCTGATTATTGACACATTGGCTCCAGTATCGACAACCATACGGCACGAGATATTATTAATTTGTCCAATCACATAAAGTCCATTTTCCCCGCCATTCACTGCAGTAATTTGGAGAATCTTGTGATGGGGCTTTTCATTATCTGGCGACCTCCGCCCCGCGAGATGGCCATATCCTAGTTTTCCTGCTTCGAAGAAGAGAAGGGACTCTCTTCTTTTCTTGCTCGGGGACAGTTATTTCTCAGATGTCCTGTTCTTCCGCAACCCCAGCATTTGATGTTGCGTTTCTCTTGGTTCTGACGTTTAGCCATTAAAGTTTGCATTTCTTCTCTCAGTTTTTCTATGTCGTTTATCCATGGAGATTCAGAGGGCGCATCTGCAGTCACTCTAGCTCCCCGAATGGAATGGCGGTCTCTGCGACTGGCTTGAGTGGCAGCCTCCAATTTCAGGGCATATAATAGGGCAGCTTTTAGATCCTGAACATCTGCCATTCTTAAAGCCTTCTGAATTTCTCCATCCTTCAGTCCATCCACGAAGTGTTGCAGGGAAACTATTTCTCGCACATTTGCTGGCTGGTCGAAGAAAGCCAAGTTGGCGAGCCTTTCTATTTCCGAGGCATACTCCTGCAAATTTTCTCCGGTTTTCTGGAGTCTTGTTTTCATCTGCAGGCGTGCGTAGTCTTTGGAGTATATCTGGCCGAACCGAAGATCCAGAGCATTATAGAGGGGGTACAAATTTAGCCGCTCTGTGTCGGGAAGAGTCTGCAGTATTTCAGCGGCTTCTCCTCTAAGGGATGCTGCAAGCTGACATGCTTGGACGCCTTCATTCCATCCATTAGCTTCTGAAATTATGGAAAATTGAGTCTTGTATACCTCCCAGTTAGTTTTTCCGTCATAGGTGGACAGCTTTACTGACACTGGAGAAGCAGTCAGAGGTACGGGAGAAGCAGGCACAAACTTGATTTCATTATTCTTGTTTTCACAAGTTTGAAGTTTCTTTTCCAGATCTTCCATTCTTTGTGACATGAGGCTAAAATTTCCGGAAACTTCTTCTCTGATCGTTTCTATTTTCTCCTCCACTTTCTTTTCTATTTTCTCTTCAACTACTGCGATCTTTTCTTCCATTTTGACGTCTATTCTCTCTTCTACGCTGTTTATTTTCTCTTCAACATTATCTATTTTCTTTTCTAGAGTATCTCTGAGCTCTTCTTGACCTTTTCTGGTCTCTTCTTGGCTCTTCTGCACATTTTCCAGACTTTTCTGCATTTCTTGTTGGCCTTTCTCCATTCTCTCTCTTGTCTCTTCTTGACTTTTCTGCATTTCTTGTTGGCCTTTCTCCATTCTCTCTCTTGTCTCTTCTTGGCCACTTTTCAAGGCATTTATGCCTTCCAACAGAGCCTTCAGTTGCTCATCCATCGCTCTTGTTATTGGCATAAAATCCCGACTTCTGACACCAAATTGTTACGCAGATCGGGGCTCGAGGATTTTATGCAAAAGCAGTCGTAAGCAACAAGACAGTTATTTGCGAGCGATGCGTATTTATTAGCGTAAATCAATCCTTAAAAATACAGGATTCAACAGCAAAGTTCACTGAATAAATAACAGAAGGATTTCACACCTTCAACAGCACTCAGACACAATAAGCAGTGTCTAAATACACGTATGTAAATGATTATTCACAAGCACAGCCGAGCTTATCAAATTCAAGGCAAGTCTTCTAATCGCTAATCAAAACAGTGCTCACTACTCGCTGGTTAAAATCAGACTGACCGTTGCGGCGAGTATCTCTCTATTTATAGCAGAGGCCGAAATTTCTCGAAAGATGCGCTCGCGCCACAGATCATGAAATTAGTGGATTTTTCTACTAATTTCTAGAAGAATCCAGAGGGTCGCGAACTCGCCAACATGGTCGCCAAAAAGGATGCCAACTTGGCTCTATCGCCAATATTTCGCCAAATTCCCATTGAATTGCCATTATAACGTAAGGGACGGCTTGCTTGTGAATATTACAATCTTAACATGAAATAAATATAGAGTAATATAAAGGCATTGCACATCCAAATTCAAATTATTTACATTATTTTATACAAAATTCGTAACAATATTAAGTTAAGTGTTAAAGAATATTTTATTGTATTTACTTTTATGAAAAAGCGGATTATAAAAATAATATATTTAGTTTAATAAAATATCTTTTGGTTTATATACATATATAAATTGCGTAAAAAATAAATTCACGTAAGTGAATAACGATTTTAACTGAAAAGTCCACTGAACTAAAAGAAAACTAGCTTATTTTAATATCAATGGAATTATTTTGTATATGTACCCATAGTTATACTTAAGAGTATATGAATCATAAAATTTTAACTTTGAATGAAATCCAAATAATATTGTTGACGCAACCTTTTTTTCTTAAGAGAGCTTCCACTTTCGGAACTAGACATTGCACAATCTTCATAACTGTTCTCAGTATTAAAAAAAAATTTGCTTCATTTGTCTTGTTTATTGTAAATTTTGATTTTTTTTTTCTTCTGAATTTTTCATCATGAATTATTTTTCTGAATCAACAAGTTAAGTCAATATAACAAATGTGTTTTTAGATGGGTTTTTCTCTCTCTCTCTCTTTATACAAAAGAAGTTTAATAATATTATTTTGTAATTATGGTATATTTTTAAAGTAATTGCATTATTGCTGATAGAAATATCGAAAAGGCATTTCTTAAAAATTCTTTCAGAATTATCAACCTTGTGTGGGTTCTTTTACTGATCGGTGTGTTCGAATGGATAAAAAATAATAACAGTCGGTATTTCGTCCCATTGATTTATTTTTCTCTTCTACGGGACTCATCACAAAAACGAATAAATTACGAAGATGTTAACAGATTGCAAAATCCATCGTCCAGCAGTCTTTCTTCCTCCAACCACGTTTTTCTTGTCCCCCGCTTTCTCGTTTCCGCTGTTTTCTTTCTGCCCCGTCCGGTCCGGTCTGGTCTGGTCTCGTCTCCCCTGTTGTCTAACTAACTAAATTTAATGACTTATCGGGTTTACAGCGCGAAGCGCTTTTACCCAGTTTAAGGGAAATAGAAAATCCATGTAAGAAGTAGTAAATCAAGAAGCCCCCGGCGTGGGGGGCGGAGGAATTGACACCCAAGTGTCCGCACTAGGCAGACGAACCAGGGAAAAATCTGGAGGAAGCGCAAGGAAGGAAAACGATCGCCAAACAACAAAAAATAGGAGACAATCAACATGAGCGGGCGGGCAGTGAGTTCACTACAGAGTCAGTTCAGACGCAGAAGAGCAGTTGGTGTTGTAATGTAAAAAATTAAATAATTGTGAAATATGTAGAAATTAAATGCTAAAAGTAAATAGAGACTACAAAAAAGACCTGAGAGTGTATTAATTTTAAGATTTAAATTTTAGATTGCAGTATGGACAGCATTTGTCCCCACTGCGTCATCATTTGTGCCATTTGAGACAACAAAATTGCTGTGTCGATTGAATCATGTTGTGTGTTCTTTTTAACTGCACCTGAGTACAGTTGTTGTGGTGGTGTGGTGTTCTGGGCGCGTGCGCCGGAATTCACCTGTCGGACTTGTGGAACATGTTGTTTCTTTTTGTTGTTCGTGTTGTTATTGGGGCATCCTGAATAATTTGCAGGGTGAGGACCACTGCAATTTGCACATTTAGCTGGGGTTTTTAGTGATTTTTTGCATTCAGAGGTGAGATGACCCCCTGAACATTTAAGACATCTAGGTGCTCTATTACAAAACCTAGAGTGGTGAAAAAACTCCTGGCATCTATAGCACTGAGGAGGCATTTTAGATTGGTTTTTAGGCTCAGGCTTAACCCTAAAAGAACCTATATGAGTGATATTGAAAATGCCTGTGTTAACAGGGCACTTAGGGAGGGTTACCAGAAAAAAGTGGCATGTTGGTTTGGGTTTTCTTGTTTTTCAACAAGGTGACGTGGCTGGGATCAAACCCTAAGCCACGGAGTTCCTGAATGAGTTCATTATGATCAAAATCAGTGGGTAACCCTCTGATCACGCATTTAAGTTGTTTGTTGTGGTCCATCTCAAAAGTGTGCGACCTCAACATATGTTCCGCTCCCCTGTTGTCGGGTCTCTCCCTCTCTATATATACCGGACCCGCTGCCAGATCCCTCATACAGGGTCTCACCTGTTACCAGGTTCCCCTATGTAGGCTCGATCCATTGCCAGGTGTGGGTATCAGATCCTTACAAGAATATTTAAAATTTGGGAATTAGGTCAATAATAGGTGAGTTACTTAAATGTTTCCTTCTTTTTCTCAATCAAAAAATAAATTTAGCACCATTATTTCATTATTATAAATTTATTTTCAAATGAGACTACATGTGTTAAGATTTTAATGTTATTAAAAATATTTCGAAATGACATTCTTTGCAGAAGCTGAATGAGTGAGTGAGTGAATCTTAACGTCCCACTGTTCAGCTACACGAGGGCTATTAGGAACGGTCCGCGTAATTTTGCAGAAGCTGAAAGACGGAATTTTGTTCGAATGAGAAATATAATGTATTTCATATTATTATTTTAAATATTGTTGTCTTTTTGAGTATTTTTATAAGTGTTAATTTTGGTATTTATTATGATTATAAATTTCTAGTGTTATATTAATAAGAAAAAAGGAAAGTGTATTTTTTCTGTAGGAGCAGTATAAATAGAACATTATATTTTTTATAGATTTAAATTTATATAAATCCCTTCTATCTTCTGTGCGTGCTATGTACAGATGTATATGTGGGAGGATAATTAAAAAAATTCAGACTTAATAATTTTAATTTTGAAAAATCTTACGTTTGAATAAATCAAGGTAACGTGATATTGGTTAATTTAAATGTTAAGTTTAATTACACACGCCACAGCTATAATTTACAGATTTACATTGAAATTAACTTAGTAATTAGATTATTAGAGTCCAAGTTCTGTTATTTTGTGAGGGAGGAGTTTCTGGCGTTCGTCTTCCGTGAAATTTTCAGACCATCTCTTTCTCTCCCCCTGCCCTCTCTAGGCTTCGGGGATGACAGCGGTTCCCGAGTCTTTAGCTTCGAATTACATCCGGTTGATGGCAATATTTTTAAGGGTGCGGGTGTAAATTTCACGTAGGGTGACCATACCCACAAAGAAGCCGAATCACAGCTGTGTTGCGGGAACGTCACAATGCATTAAACATAAATTAAAAGAAAGAGTGTTTCAACGAAAGTAAAATAGGGACTTTTTTGTTCTCTGTTTTAAATTTACGATAAGATTTTGGAAAATCTCAAATATATCGAATTTTAATTCAAATGAGTCAATTTTTGATGAATTAAAAAAATTTTGTATGAAAGCAAAGCCAATTTATCAATTATTTTATACTTTCCCAATTTAATTGATATATATGTTGTTGAAAATTTTAGAATGTCCGAGGAAGGGCGTAAAGAAACTAACAGGTGCCCATTATAAAAGAATAAGACTCGAAAAACAAGCCCATTTTAAAAAACAGGCTGAAAGTTTACTGAATTACTTACAAGACACTAGAAAAAAAGGAAAGCAGTATAGAATCAGATTAAGACTTTCATGATTAGGATGTTGCAGATCAAATAAACAGAATAGATAGTGGCACTGCTGTTGTAGGGTGAGTGAGTGAATATTAACGTCACACTGTTCAGCTACACGAGGGCTTTTGGTGTTGGACCTCGTCATTTTGAAACATGGTTAAGTGACGAGGACGACACCTGAGGTGGCACCTCCTCTCTTAACTATCACACACCACAGGGAGGACCTTTGAGTTCTCGACAGATTTAACTTGCATCGCTCCTCTACACAGCGAGTTTTTAGTGATACTGGGCTCGAACTCGTGACATGCCAGCCACGATCCGATACCTTGACCACTAGGCTACCGCGGTTACCACTGCTGTTGTAGGAACTCCTCCAAAAAAATCCTAAAATCACAATACTCTAACAATGATATTTAGTTCAGATCTAGGAACCTGGCCAGCTATTCAATCAGACGCGATAGATGTTTTTTTAGTAAAAGAAGGACCCTCTATAAGCCATTGACAAAGTATAATTTTTCTTATGACGACGCCGGTCGAACATTTAGCTCATATTGTTATACTAAAATTTTCCAAAACGGTGAAAAGGTTATGCTTAAATCGTTAATCCATTAAAAAAACTGTGCATATTGTTTTTGCAGCAAACTTTTTGTCGTGTCATTAGTTCTCTTTCCATGGAATATTTTAAAAGTTGGAAACATCACGTAGATATTTTAAAAGAACACGAAACATCAAAAAACTATAATCAAAGCCAGAAGTCTTAGATTGAATTCAGTCAGCGATTACAATGCTCTAAAACAATTGACAGTGACTCGAAAAGACTTACTATTGCGATTATTGGTGTGATTTGCATCTACGTATTGTAGCAACGTTAAAGGTACTGGCTCAAAATTGCTTAGCCCTTCGGTAAGTGTGACAAATTAAATTTGTCACACTTACATATTGCAAATTTGAACAAATTTAATTCCAATATATAATGGTAATGCTTTACAAATAATTCAATTACTTGCTAAATTTGATCCAGTAATAGAGGAGCATCCTCGAAGAGTGCTAAAAAGGGAAGAAGCTAAATACACTATCTAGGGAAAAATACTCAGAACGAAATAATTTCTCTTCTACATGAGAATTTTAAACTACATATTGTTCATAAAAATGAACAAGCCAAATGTTATTAGATAATTTTATATTGCGCCTCTGGTTTTAGTAAGATCGAACAAATGACATTTCTGGTAAGATATGTATGTAGTGAGAAATCTTATCTTAATGAAGTTACCGTTAAAATAAAAGAATTTTTTAGGTTTCCTTCCAGTTAAAAGATTGATTGGAAAAGAACTTTCAGATTTAACAGCTGAGAAACTTCAAAAATTAGGGTTAAATTTGCTAGATATGCGGAGGCAGGCCTAGGATAACGGAGCCAATATAAATCAGGGTTCAATCCACAATCTTCTTGTCATGTAGTAGCCACTCTTTAAATTTGATCGTTAATGACATGGCAAAAGCATCCTTAGAAGCCTGCACTATCTCGATAAAGTTAAAGGTATGCGGCATCGACTTTTTTTCTGCAACTTGACCAGTATATATATAAGGAAAAATACAAAAACCATTCTTATTTCAATATGTTCATTCAATTTTGATTTAACATACACTAATATTGGTGGTAACACGATCAAGATAAGTGTAAGTAGTTATTAAGTTTTAGTAAAAGGTGCTGCCGTTGATTTTTGTTTAAATCAAACTCTGTGATAAGTACAAAACTGTTATTTTATTCTTTTGATCCTTTGATATAATGTTCACTAACTCCTGTCCCCGGTTTCTGTTTCACATTTTAGAGGATAATGCCTTCTATAAAAGCTCTTATTAATTTTATGAATGAATGAAATGTTCACAGGGTGTTTCCTAAAAGAGTAGAAAAAATTTGGGCATATTGTCAAGCTAATTTAAAAAAGAAAACTCACATATAAGCATATGTCCTGATGATTTGTTTCGGAAATAAGTACGAAATGTTTAAAAATTGAAACTTTAAATTAAATTTTTTAAAATAGGATTTTCTTACAAAATTAGGTAACTAAACAGGTTTTTTTTGTTTTTTTTTTGAGGTTTTTATTTTTACGAAGACCTTGAAGAGTGCTACAAATAATTTATTTTATGTAATTTGTTAACAGGAATGGGTATTTTTTAATGAATAATCCATATTCTTACACTCAATAATTAAAAGTCTTGAAACATTTAATTTTTATGTTCAACTTTAATTTGGCATGATTTATTATCAAGAATTGATGTATTGAGTAAAATGCTTCAAAATCCTAAATTAAACATCGCGGAATGCATACAAGGCTTAGATAATCTTAAAAAATATTTAATTTTCCAAAGATCTGACGATAATTTAAAAATATTTGTTGATTCAGCAGCAACACTTGCTACAGATTTAGGTATTTATCCCAAATTTCCCATCTCAAAGCTAAAGTAAAGGTGCGTTTATTTGATTACGAGGCCTGTAATGAGCCAGTTTTAAATCCCTTACAGCAATTCAAGACTAATTTCTATTTTGCAATTCTTGTGATCACACGATCTCTTCAGTAAATGAAAGATTTGCCTTTTTATCTGAGTGTAATTCAATATTTTGCTTCCTGTATGAGTTTCACAACATTTCTAATGATGATCTCATGAAAGCCTGTATGGATTTAGATATTAAGTTACAAGTACAGGAAGAAGAAAGTATTGTGAAATATAGATGGCATACAGCTCTATCATGAAATAACTTCATTCAAAGATTTTTCCTGGTAAAAAACAGCCAACTGAGATATTAGAAATTATAGTGAAAAATGATCTTTGTTTTCCAAATTTTGCTCAAGCAATAAGAATTTTTTTAACCTTACCTGTTTCTGTAGCTTCAGGTGAAAGAAGTTTAAGTAAATTAAAATCATTAAAAATTACTTGAGAAATAGTATGCTACGAGAAAGGCTTTCAGATTTGGCCATAATCTCAATTGAATCAGAAATCGCTGCAAAAATTGATTTAACCGAAACTATTAACAAATTTGCTTCTCAGAAAGCCAGAAAAGTTATTTTATAGTTACAGTAAAATCCGACGTATAATGCGCCCATATACTTTCTAGCTGAATTGTTAGTTTTAGTATATTCACCGCGTATAACACGCACACCTTTTTTGCGAAGAAACCTGAACCGCACGTGAGCAATGCTCTTATATGTTTTAAAGTCCTTTATTCGAGGTATTATTCCAAGCTTTAGTAAAAAATGGTGTTTTTAGAATTGCAACCCTTTAAGTTCATAAGGAATGTTATTTCTTTCACAGAAACAGTATTTCGATAGATGTAAAAGTTGATTTTTTTCTATGCTCATCTTTTTGTATTTTTAAAGCTCTCATTTTATACCCAGCGTATAACGCGCCCTACATTTCCATCTTATTTTTTTGAGTTAAAAGTGTGCGTATATACACTGGATTTTACAGTATAATTTATTGCTTAGTCTTTGTAGAAGGACTGACACACGAGATTTTGCCTTAGCATTTATTTTTATTAGATCGTATTTTCTGAGTAAATTCTGTCGTTTTGCAATTATAATTATAAAATATATGTTTTTATTTTAAAGGTAATTTTTTGTTAGTTTATATTTTGATAAAGTATATTATGTCGCTATATAACTCATTACCTGGCCAAAAAATAAAGTTTTGCACTTCTTTATTTGAGTTTTTATTAATTTTTTATTCTTATACAAGTAGATGAGTTTTAATGTCAACATT
>BMAO01032688.1:0-61322 GCA_019973975.1 Trichonephila clavata | reverse complement strand
CTTTCTTTTACTAGTTTTTGAGGGAAAATGTACATATAAAATCCTCCATTTAACATTGTCGGTTTAGGGCTGACTGACTTTAAAACTTAATTTAGCATGAAATGAAGAATCGTCTATTTCTTAAAATTTGATATCTAGCATCATCATGTACGACACTCGTGGTTGCTATCTGCACGGAAAACATCAGAAAAGGTAGAACAATATTTATATTATTGAATAACCTAACTAGCTTTTTTTTGTTTAAATCTAACTAAAAATCAAGAAGATTTTTAACAGGATTATTTTTACCATTTTGTGTTGCTTGTCTACCTAATGAATTAGACCCTCGTAAATTTTTTAAATGATTAAAATTGTATTTATAATTAAAAAATGCAGGACAAATGTTATCATCAATCTATATTATAATGGAAAGTTTGCAAAATGTGTGTGTGCGCGGGCAACGCTAAAACTCATAAATGAGTATCGGTGCGATCAGGAAAGTTATGGAGTGTTGTAGTCTTCTATACCCCATCCCTGAAGAAAGTTCTTTTTACCTGAATCGAACCACAAGGGGCCTTGTAAGAGCTTAAAGAATATTACTGATGCATATTTCTGTTTTTCAACTGTTAAAACTTTAGACTCAAATATTGCATGCAGATTCCTTTCATAGAGTAGAGATTCATTACAAAAGAAGATTAGCAAAACTCGACATCCAAGGGGGCCTTGCGAAGACTTAAGTAATAGGTGCAATCATTCAAAAGTTATTTTACATTTTTCTATCCATTGTCTTATACCATGTATTACTATCCTTACAATTCAACTATTATATCAAGAAAAATATATATTTTTTTATTTTAAAAAAAATAACCTGTGTGGAGAACGGGCACTTTAGTTAATTATAAATATTGTATTGAATTACGCGTTATTTTGGAATGCATGGCCACCTATCGAACCCTTCTATCTGATTGTTATCCTGATATTTTGTACATACTTTCGAATTTCTGCGGATGAAGGTTGTTAAAAAAAGCAGACAAGAAGAGAAGGAATAAATGTAAGGGTATCGTATCCATTTACTGCATTTCTAACAAGATAACATAAATAAAGTTGGATAGAAGGGCATCAGTAACTGTAGATTCCTCTAAGGTTATTTAAAAGGCAGGGGTCCATTGTGATCCACCACTGAAAAGTTAACTTAATACCAGCATGGGATGAAGCTAACAGAATCGGATGTAAGTATATCGGATTGTCACTCTTCTGTAGCCAATGCGTTTCTGTCAAGCCCCCATCTCCCTCTCTTGTCTGGGAGCGTCAATAGTTTTTATATCTTACGGTACATTAAGGTGAGTCGGTACCCCCTATACCTCTAATGTTAAATTGAGCTATTTTATGTACCTTTTCCCCAGAAATTGTTAAATATAAACAACTTCAAATTTTGTCTGTCTTTCAATTATACTTTTATATTTATACTGATGTGTGATTTTTAAATATGTTAAGTTTTTTTCAAAATCATTCAACGTAAAAGTATCACTATGAATTTTTTAAAAACGGTCATTTTTTTTTTTGATAACTGACTGTTACAAAATTATTTTTGGAATATTAAAAAAGCCTCACCTCAGTATATATAGTTACATATCAATTATGTTTGCTGAAATTTGTATGAGTACCCTTTGAATAGTTTCTGAGAAAAAGGAGCACGCAGATTGAAATTTATGATTTTGAGAAAAATGCATTTTTAATATGAAAAATAATCACAAAATTATGACTTACAACATGTATTTGTCCCAATTTTTTACACATTAGTTTATTCTATATTTATTTTAAGACTTTTTATTTCCTATTTTACTTAAATTGCCCAGAAAATACATACATAGCATTTTTCAGTTTTCAACTAACGTGATGTTTTTTTAATATTTACATTAGTTTTCTCAATATCTGTATCAATTTTTGAAGAAGTTATGTCTGTGATGAATGACAAACATCAAAGTTGAGAATAAAACATCATGAATGCCTTGTAATAATGTATCAAAATGTGATAGTAAAGATTTGGGATTATGTGATTATGCGACATTTCGAAAGTTTTCATTAATGCTTTGTATATATATACATGCAAACAGTTAGGGCTCTAAAAAATTTTTGAAGGATTTAAAGCTATTATCTTTTTTAAAAATTATAAAATTTGAAGGGAATACTTTTTTTAATAAAACACAAAGCAGCTGCAAATTTTAAAATCTGAAATTAAAATTACAATAATTTCATGAATTTCAGAAACTTCCCTCGAAAAGTAAGTAAACAAGATAACAGTTAAACTGGCAGTTATTATACAGTTGAGCAAAAGTTAATTGTGTATAATTAAATGAAAAAATATATTGTCTGTTCAACTGCTTCCCTGATTTAAAAGGCTAATATTAACACTATTATCTGTCAAAAGGGGCGGGGCAAAACAGCTGATTATTTTTTAAGAATCATTTTGAAATACTTCTCATTCATAAATTAGCATAAATGTTATATCACTGGAAAGGTCATGAATTAGAGATTTTAGAAATCGGAAAATCTCAAAATCGATAACCTGAAGATTTTCAGCCTACTGACTTGTCTTAACAAAAATTTAAATTCTGGGAACGATTACAACAGAAGAGATTATTTCAACTTAACATTAATGTTCGTAGCAGAAAGCAAAATCATTTGAGGAAAAATAAATGTATTTTTCAGCATAAATGCAAGATGTGAAAAAAATGTAATATGCGTTTTTAAAAACGTTGCGACACGATTCTTAGTTCTTCTTTAGGAACTTGAAACAATGTTTTTTTTGAAAAAATATTTCTTCATTTTTGTTACTTTCATAGAAAATTTTATTATTTATTTGTCATATGTTGAAAATTACACAGAAATTTGTGAAGTTAATTTAGAAAAAAGAACATGCATTTTTCAGAGCAGCAAAAAATGATTTTTTTTTAATTGCTCAAAATATGTTAAAAAAACTCCTCAATGTTCAAATGCAAAAAAATAAATAATAATAATAACAATAAATAAATAAATAAAATAAAAATACAGTTCTTTAACTTTACGGCATAAAACTTGAAATGTATAAAAATCGCCATTTCTAAATTTTCTTCATTTGTTATCGGATTCATATGAAAATATATTAACAATGTAAACCATGAAAATTATTTCATACACCGGAAAAATACATTATATAAAAAAATCTACTACCGGTTTTCCGCATTTAGCAATATTCAAACATAGAATTGAAGAAAAAAAAAATAGAATTCTGCCAATTTTGTTAACTCTTTGGGTTGAAATACTTTATTTATTATCAAAAATGAGCACGAAATTGAAAAAGAAAATAAGCGATTAAAATTATCATTATTTAACTTAACATTCTACTAAAGAAATGATTTAATACTTCTTGAATAGAAATGGAACGAATTTATAAATCCAAAAAATGTTCTATTTTTATATATATATAAGCAATCCTTAAAACATAAAAATAATTACCATTTGAATTATTTTCAAAGAGCATTTTAATTTAATTTTGCAGTTAATCTTCTCAATTTTTTCTCATCGAAATCGAAAATCATACTTACAAAGTAAATTTCTCAGAATTAAGAACACAAAAAAATTAATTCATCTTCTAATATATTTTAACTGTTAAAAATGGAGTATTTTATCCGCCAAATGAACCAATTTCTGAATTTCGTATTAAATTAGTTTCCTATTACTGAATATGATTCGATTTTATCGTTTAAAATGACTATCATAATCAAAACACTGTACAGGCAGTAAATAGTAATTCTAATTGGTTTTCTTTTTCCTTTTTTGAAATGCTTTAGGGATTTGATATTTGCCCTCTTCCAGGAATTTTCTTCAGAAACACCTGTTCGTCTCCATTTGTGATTTCTAGTATTTGTTGGTTAAAATAATTAGGTTAAAGAAAAATAAAATAATATATGAAGAATTTTGAAATGTATTAAATTAATACGTTGTTTCAACAGCTGTCAAGAAAATATGAGTGTAATTTCCCCAAATACAATTCTTCACAAAAAAGAAAAAAAGTTTACCAACATTAGAAAGATATTTAGTAAATAAACACGTAATAGCAGGTTGAAATCCGTTCTGCAGAGCTTCGGAAATTAAAGATTAAACTAAATATAAGTTGAGAGTTGGGTCTAATTATTCTCTTCATTGTGTGTGGGGGAAAAAAGCAGCGATAGCTTGCATTATTTGAAAGCTTGCATTATTCAGCTCTTGATCCGTCACATATATGGCAGGTTGTAAAATATTTAAAAAAAAGCAAAAATATTGATTTAAATTTAAAAATAAATAAAAGTATACAGTAACGTCAGTCTAATTATCAGAATGCGTAACTTCTTGTAGATGAACTTTACACGAGCAGGTTTAAACTGTATATTTTTACTTTGCACGGGAATTATTTCAATTCAATTTTGAATCTAGTAGTAAAAATGATAAAGGAATTTAATTTATAATTTATTTTTAGACTTTTAGGCTTCAAAATACTCCACTGAACGGTATATAAAGTATTTTGATATTTCGTGGACTTACGCATTCTGATAATTAGCCCGATGATATATAAATATGAAAAATATGTTCTTTGAAATTATTTTTAATACATCTATTAACATTGCAAATTATTCTTTTTTTTTCGTACTGTTATAATCTATGCTTTCATTTAATAATTATATAACTCTATTTTGTCTTATTGTTCATTTTATTTACTGATATTTAATTGTTTGGTAAAATAAGTTTCTATGCAAAGTTGGCCCTCCCTTTTGTCATGAGTATCGATGTAAGTATTAGGCAACTGTCTGTTAGAACTTGAATTTGATAAGTGTTTTCAATAAGTAGCAGAAAAAGCTGTTGCTTTCACTTATTATTACGATTACATATTAGACTGCAAAAAAAAATATTGTTTTCAATATTCTTACGCTTGAATATGAGTCTTGTTTGTTACGTCCTAGATTTAATTAAAAAGTTCATTCTGTTTTTAATTCATTATTTGCACCACATTTCGAACACTGAACCACCGAAACAAAACAACAAATAGGTCAAGGGTAACAAATATTTATTATTTCATGATAGGTTACATACGGAGAGTAAATGTAATAACAAAAATAAAGGGCAAATAATATGGAATGTTTTTTTTTTAAAGCGACCGTATTCTTTTCTCTCTGAGCCCATAAGTAGGTATTAGAAGGCTCTTATGCTGCTTGGGACAGTACAGGCTTAAGCAGTTAAAGTTAAATATTTTTATGAATTTCTAAAACTTCGACTTTCCGTCATTAAATAGGTAGATCATAACGTACTTAAAACGGATATAACAATAACTGCAACAGAAAAGGAAGAGAGATTTAACTGCACATGTAAAATAAAAATTTTCTAGTAGATAAGTTTTTAATATAGATAATAAAAGTCATTTTCTCTCTTTACATTGTACAATGAAAAGACGTTTTTAAAGATTAGTGTTTTTCGAATAGAATTTGAATAACGGGGTTATTCATTGAAGCATATCAAATCTTTTAGGTGCTAATATATTTACGAGAGACTCAGAAATGAAAGAAACTCTTAAAAATCACTACCTAAAAGAATGACTCATTCACATAAGAGTCGAAAATTGTTATCTGTGCAGTTAGTAAGATTGGTGGCCTCTGATTGTTGTGGATGTTACAAAATAAATTACTTTTTCATTGAACTCAAAAGACTGTTCAGCGACAAATGAAGAATTTGATGCTACTAAATATTTCTGAGGATATAAATCAAGAGATTAAGGAACTATGGTACAATCTTCACATTTTTTTTTAGTTTTAATATTTGATATTTGGTTTTAAATGTATTTTATAAATGTTAATATTTAATAATAATTCCATACAAATATTTTAAATTTGTTGCAAAATGTTTGTAAAATTCAAATTTTTTTAAAACTTTTAAAAACATTTGTCCTAAACATCCTAAGGCTTTTTTAAATTTAGCTCTTTTCTTAGGAAATTTTTTTCAAAGTACCTTATAATATACTACATAAAACTGATCACGGGTTTTTTCCTGATGCTGCTCATTAATTTTTTATTAATTTGTTTATAGATAAAAACTTTCAAAAATTCTCATAAAAACATTAATTTTAATTTTCAAATTTTTTAGAAAAAGTACTAACCATACACAATTTTACAAAACACACATTTCAGAACATGTATACAAATTTTCAAACCCATACTTTAAGTATCAAAAAAGCCTTAGAGTTTTAAATAATATTATAGTTACAAAAATTGAACATGGAGAAAAATGAGTTAAAAGTTTTCATTCCATGAATAGCATGATATAATATTTATCGAATAGTCTGAAACTTTTTTTAATTGTTAATTAGCTTATTTAAAACTGCTTACCATAAGAAATTGCACAAATGTCGAACAATTAAACAGTATACAGCCATAATGAATATAGAGAAAAAAAAGGATGAAAATCAATATTTCATAAAACTTTTTATCTTAATAATTATAAAAAAATACACACATTTCAGAGCTAATTTCATGCTTAGAGCTAATGCAAAACAAGTGCAAAAAATGTTTATTCCTTTATTTTTTATTTTCATGATTTTAAAAACCTTCGCATGTTAAAAATTGTACACGAATTAAAGCAAAATCAAATAACAATTTATAGGCAAAATATATCAAAATCTAAGAACTGCATATGTGCATTTGATTAAATAAATATCTTAATTATTTTAATAATAAAAGTGTTGAATTTCACACACATGGGATATATATATATCACTAAAAACAAATATATGAAAACGGGAGAATTTTTCTATATTTCTTGCGAATTAGATTTTTAATTATCTGAGTTATCAAAATGAGATTTAGTATTTATGCTTTGGGAGAATCCGTTTTGTAGTTTTAATTTCATTCATAATAATATCATAAAATTCATGCGCAACTTTTAAATATTGACCAAATGCATTTACTCTTCAATAAACAATACACAAACTACAATGTTTGCATGAATTGCACAATTCTTTCATGAAATGATTTGTTTCTGCAAATACAATATCAGTCTCATTTACGCGCGGTAGACAAATAATTCACTTTTTTTATCAGGCTCTTTTCTAGTAGATGATCTGAAATCTTGGCGAGGTAGTTGCCGTGCAGCATCAAATATTGCTTTATGACTTGATAAATAGCAGGTAAAGCTTTGAAATTTTGCAGGCATGTTTATAAAGATTCAGATTCGAGATATCAAATAAGCCAATAGAATATTTGATAGTTTGATGATTTTAGAGTACCATATCACCTTAATCATTCAAAAGAAGAACTCAAAAGTAGAAATTTTTCATATGTGGTTTTTGAGACTAGTATTGACGTGTTTCCAAATAAATTTTTTACAAAAGTAAATAAATAAAACACATGTCTCTAACTGTAGCTTCTTCATCTATAGATTTTAAACCTGGAATCAGTCCTCTAAAATCCCAGCTAACTGTCTTAACTTTAAGCAATTTCCATGAGATATGGAAGGTAGATTTAAGAATATTTTAATTAAAGAGGTAAATTATTGGTTTTTTTTATCATAATGTTTCTTCGTAAGTATTTTTGGAAAGGAGAGTATGCTTAGTAATAATATAGGCTTTCCATCAAAAACCTATTAAATATTAAATTTTTTGAGCATTTGCAAATCAATTATTGCCGTGAACCGTAGGTAAATATAAATCCTTGATATGTAGCCCTTCAATACTCATTTGACTATAAACATGGGATTATATTTAAGCGATGAAGCTTGAAGCTGCAGGAATTTAAACTTGGAGAATCAATCGGTAGAAGTGGAATTCCAAACAGATTAGCTGTTTAATTTATATCAACTATATTTTACAACTAAGCTTTTATTTAAAAACATTTGTTTTTAAATTTTTCGATTTTTCTGATTATTTTCTTTCTCAGATAATGTAACATTAAATAGATCAAAATCCTTAAATATGTGTTACCGAGTCTTTTAACTCGTGAAGAGTAATTCAGGTTTATATTAATTTTTCATAGCGATACTTTGTCAAAATAAAGACCCAGACTTTGACTCATATATCGTCACGGCCTGAAGGTCAAGGGTGTAGGAGGTTTAAGGGAAGAAGCAGACATGATCTTAGTAATCTACCTGTAACTCTTTGTGGAATTTATGCGTGAAAAATGTAATATGCATGTACTTAATACTTTTCTTCCTTTTTAACCTTTGTATACAAATTTTAAGGTAAAAAACTATTTAAACACCCTTGGGTATGACACACCCTGCGTGAGAACTTAAGGTAGTTTTTTTCATTTGAGTGATCCCAGGTTAATATGAGGTAAAAAAAAAACTAAAATCAACAAAAATTAAAAAACTTTTCTAATAATTACGAGATAGAACTTAATAAAGCAGAAGTAAACAGTCTGAAATACAAATATTTTTGTTGTTTCAAATTCCCTTGGAGCAGGAAAGCCTACAACACCAAGTCCATTTGACCTTTCCGCCTAAGAATATCACCAAGCAGGTCTTGATCTCCAAACAGCTGTCCCAGGGAAATGTACCAGCAGTCCAGAAGGTGAGAAGTAGAAGCAGGGACAGGTAAAGAATGACTTAACCCCCTGCTTGAAGGCCATACCACGCAGGTGACCACTTCTAAAGCACGCTAGGACTGTTTGAAGAGCTCTGGATCCCCTGCACTGTAACGATAAACCAGGACTCTTAGCTGCGTAAGCTGGAGGCTTTCACCAAGTCAGATTCATTTTAGCTTTGTGAAGGGAAAGAATTTCAGAGTGGCTAAAGACAGAGGAACTGCGGTTAGAGAGATCACAACCCCTACCAGCCAGTTCATCAGCTGCCTCGTTCCCAGGCACACCCACATGCGATGGTATTCACTGAAGACACACTTGTTTCCTCTGATTAAGCCTAGCCAATTTGGATATAATATCTAGACCAGTGCTGTCCATGATCTTTGGCCATTTCTTCAGATATTGGATGGAGCTACTGCTGTCAGTCAGTATCCAGATAGTGTCCTTATTAGAGTTAAAAGCATGATCGAGATCACCACTGATAGCGATGAGTTCCGATCTAAAGACGGAACAGTGGTCAGAATTCCTGATGCTGATTTTAACATCCCTCCCGAGAGTATTACTAAATATACCTCACCCTGCTCTACCCGTATCATAACGACTACCATCTGTATAAATAAGCAATTCTTTATCGGGTATGACATTTATGACTTCAAGTGCCAGTTGTCTGAGTATATAATTCCGGATGACCTCTATACTTGGGAGTAAAGATCAATAATTCCTCCCGGAATTCAACATGATTAAAATAATCAATGGGTGTGATGCAGCTAAAATGTGTAGATGTTTCAACATTGAAATCTATAAAACCACGTTTCCACATGTAATTAAGGGGACTGTCTCACTTTAATCGTTGGTTACTTGTCCACTTAACAAGTGCAGATGAGTCTGATGTGTAATAAATCGTGCGAGATTTGAATAAGGCAAGGAATTTCTTTGTTATCTCATCCCGCTCCACAATAAAGGGGATATTTTAGTATTTTAACGAAAATGTCATATTTGATGACGGACTGGCTATATGTATAACCAAAGTTTAGGAAACTGCTGATGTGTCGGAGTCAATGAATAGGAATTCTGATGCAAAAAATTGATAAATAAACTTATTACAAAACTGATATATTTTCTAATGCTTTACATTGTCTAGAAACTGTGAAAACTTACCTTATGCAGCAGGATGTAATTGGAGCAGTATTTTCATTTCTGCATAAAGTTGAAGAAATAGATCTTTTGAGAGTCAGGAATCGAAAAGATATTTAAAAAATCTATCAGTCAGTATTTCTTCTTCTCTGATGGGGCTGTGCATTGTGGAATTTAACCTTTGTAGACGTAGATTCCGCAGGAGCTTGTATCACTTTTAATTATGTCAGTCAGTATGTTCAAAGTTTTAATTAACTGGCGTGTAGTAATTTTCACAAATAGTATTTTTAGCTATTGAATAAAAAGTGTACAATTTCTAACTAAGAGTATGTTTGTGCACTTGCTTATTGTAGAATTTCCAAAAGATAAACGCAAAAAATTTGTATTTTGTTTGAACCCTGATGCAGCGAATAACTTGGATTTAACGATCACAATGTTAGGTCCCGATGAATGCGTTAAATCGGGGTCCAAATATATATAATTTTGCCTGTGTGTTTGTATTTGCCTTAAGGATTCCCAGCCTTAGAATAAGTAAAAACTGCAAGTTAGAATAGTATGAAAGATTTTCTTATATGCAACCTGAATAAGTATTCTCGGTGACCAATCTTTTCTTGTTTGAATGAGAACATGATTAAATATCCAAAGAAATGATCACTCAACATGTGAAAGAATTGATACGTTTTCTATCTGTTGAATCAACAAGTCGTCACGTTGGTTTAGTGTAGAATGTCTATCTGAAGTGTCACCTCCACCACCTAGAAGTGATTCTAAATTACTTTATTCGTCGCTAATCTAATCAATTCTAATTCGTTGATTATAAATGTAATACTTCGAAACATGATAAATGTGTTGTTTTTGAAATATTACATTTATAATCAATCATATGAAGTTCGTTGTATTTTTAAACACAAGCGAAGCACCCTGGGATATATATACCCTAGCGATTCTTCTTAGTTTTTGACCCATCTCGCTGCCATCCCTTCCCAAACTTTTCTCCTTTTGAAACCTTTTCTGAATTTTGTGAAGATGCATATTCTCCTCCCCTCCCTTAAATTGATAAGTGTTTGGCGCAGCTTGGGTGGAGGCCACACTTTTCATATCAATGAAGTCGACGCAATATTTGGATCTAAGGGTATTTGAACTAAAGCAATAGTACCTTTTTAGATTCATTTTCGTATTGATGTATTTATTAGATGTATTTTGGATTCATTTTCTGAAAATCGGGGCACAGTATTTAAAATTTCAAAAGTATTTTTTTAAATACCTTTTTCAATTTTCACATTGTAACGTAGGACATTTGACTTATGATCGTCATCCCAGTGGTAGGCTTTTAAATTAAAATCACTTTAAGAAAATTATTACCTTGTCCATCCATTTGGGCTGCGAAAGTACTGAAATGGAAAAATACTTATTTTGTGCGGTTCTGTTTATTTATTAATACTTACTTATTTTCTTCAATATTCCTAACTGACTGATATTAAAAATACTGAAAAGAATAAATTATAATTAATTAAATAAATAAATTCGAACTGCTTAATCAAAGTGAACTGTATTAAAGCATCTGTATTTATATAAGTTCTTTAAAAAAAAGAGGGAGCATTACCCAGTATTGACCTCTGTTTGAGAAACCAATATCAATTCTTGTAAGACTGAGATGTTAAGCATCAAATTGTAAGACAAACTAGTCATTTTTAAGTCAGTTACATAATCACATATGGAGCACATTCCAGACTACATATAAATTAAGGAAATATATTGATCGTTAGGTTTAAAAAAAAATGCTTTATTTCTTATGCGAGTTTATCTCAATCAAAAAGAAATTTAAGAGAATTCAATCATTGAAAAATACTCGTAAGTGCTGAGAAAAAGTGAAAAATACCGACACAATTCCCCCCAAAGTAAATACTCAAATACTATGCTTAGAAATGAGAAAAAAAATAATCTTGATACTCTTGCTTGGGAAAAATCGTGTAAAACATTGCGGGGGATATAAGATATATGTTACACATGTCTTTTTGCGAAAAAACAGATTTCAATGCGTTTATATTGAAAAAAATTTACCTTGTTTTTCTTAAAAAATAACCGGTGTTAGAATTATTTTAAAAATATATTTCTGATTATACAAAATAGGCAATATCGATACTATTGTCAACTAAAGATTTAGTTGTGATGCATCATATTCAAAACATATCTTTAAGACGAACGGAACCCCAAAATGTAAATTTCACATCTACATTCTTAATTGAGTCCGAGATATTTCCGTGGGTTTGAAGCAATGCCGAAAACAGTCCCTTTCTGCTAATTTTATTTCCATTTCGCATCAGAGATTGCTCCGCTGATTTACCTGCTCATGTGGTCGAGAGGCTACTGCGCAATCGCACGCGTCATCTTTCATTTTTCTGCTTTTTAAGTCGCTAGCATGCTCTCGCCGCAAAGATCTCGCAAAAGACAGCCGTGCAGACTTGCTGTCAGAGAGAGGCAACTGTCAAAGATGAATCCGCATAAAAAGTTTTCCGTCTTTTCTTTCCGTCATAGGCGGGAATCGGCGAATGAGCAGGCTCCACTTGTGGAACTCAGTAAATATATCAGGTAGTAAACTTTTTGACTTTGTTTAGGTGTTTAATTCCTGTGTAGATTTTAGGTGAACATGTGATTGCCCTTAGATATTTTAGTGCGGTATCTTTTTATGTTTGTTTCATTTCTGCTATTTATATGCTTTTAACTTAAGCATTTTATTGGAACAATTCGTAAATCTTTCTTTATGCTTTTAGAAAGCAAATTCTTTTTCTTTTAATCCTTGTGATATTTTTTTTCAATGAATAAGTTTTTTAAAAGTCTTATTTTGTTATTCGAAAAATAAACTATTTTTTAAGGTTCAAAATTATTTCAATTTATTTTTAATAGGTTAAGTTTCACACAAAAATTATTTCATTAAATTAATCATAAAAATAATCGTAAAAGAATAGATTTCGTAATTTTATGTTCCTACTTTTGTATTATACTTTTAATTTTGAATAGATAGGATGACCCGAAGTTAGATGGGTATTCAAACTCATCACATTTCAATTTTTAATGCATACAAAATTTCGAAGGAAAAAAAAGAATACATTAGTTTTCCAATTGTTATTTATTCCTATAAATAAAATTTCCAACTTGAAAAATTAGTTCTATGTAAGCTTATATATATGTTTATGTATGATTCGTATTTTTATCTATATTAGCTAATAGTTTTATTAATCGTGCTTTTATTTTCTTGTATTCCCTTTACTATCCTTCTCGAGCCGCGATGTTTCTAAAAAGAATATTCACACACACGTGTTGGTTTCAATATATCAGCTGATTCTTGTCTTTATTATCTACTATGCATAATTTGTTTAACACTAGACACGATTGCATTTCGCTGTTACCGAAAATTGTCTTGGTAACCTAAGCAAAAAATCTTGTTTTAAAAAAATCTAGATTTCCAATTAGTGTGTATCAACGAGGTTCTATTATATTTAAAGAAATAAATAGTATTGTTATTTTTTTAACTTTCTAAAAAATAAAACTCCTTGAATTTCTTTCAGTTTTCGGTTCAAAATTAATAACATTAAATACTGCAACTCCTACTGATGGAAAAACCTCATGATATTATCAAATATATTTTCAGTGCATTGATTCTCGTTGGAGGGGAGAACTGAAATTTTCATTTTATTATTTTTAGGACGTCGAAAATCCAGTAAAATCCATTTATGACGTGGACCAAAGCGAGAAAGTAAACCTTTATTTCACTCAAATAGTTTCGATTACCACAGGGCACCTGTTGCATTTAAAATCTTACACAGACAAGTTAGATTTCTTCGAAATTCAATTTTTAAAATATGGTCGGAAAATGGTTTTATTTCTTTTGGAAATTTTGCTTCTTACTGAAAATTTATATTAACCTAAAAATTCCTTTTTTTTAAGATTGTTTGATTTGTAAACGAGTTTTAAAAGATAATAATGAAGATTTTATCATTTTTATTTATGATAAATCTAGATGTCTATGATACCAAAAAAATTCTACTTTTCATATACACGTAATTTATTTGATTTTGAAATTGCTGAATATAGATTTTGCGATTTACACTTAGAAATTATAAATTGCGATTGAAATATCTATTTCACTGATTCTGAACCACTGTGCCGAGCCACTTTTGCGCGCCGCGCCGTCAAATACCTGAAGTGTATCACCAAAGCTTTTTAAGGCGATATGGTACCATCTTCAGAATTTTTTTTTTTAATATTTGATAGTTGGTTTTAATTGTATTTCATAAAGGTTAATATTTAATAATAATTCCACACAAAAATTTTTTAATTTGTTGCAAAATGTTTGTATAATTTAAATTTTTTAGCTTTTTTAAGCATTTTTTTAAATCCCTAAGGAATTTTTAAATATGTCTCTTTTTTTTCCAAAAATTTTTTTACAAGTACCTTATACTATACTACATAAAACTGTACATGGGTTTTTTCAGTTGCAGCTCTTTACTTTTTTTATGAATTTTTTTATAGTTAAACTTCCAAAAATTCTCAAAAAAACACTAATTTTGATTTTGAAATTGTTTAGAAAAAGTACTTAACATGTTAGAGCTAATTCCATGCACAGTTTTACAAAACATAAATTTCAGAACAAGTATAAAAAATTTCAAACCCATACTTCATTATCAAAAAAGTCTTAGGGTTTTGAATGATAGTATGTGTACAAAAATTCAACACAGAGAAATATGAGTTTGAAGTTTTCATTCCATGAATAGAATGATATATTATTCATAGAATAGTCTGAAACTTCTATGAAATATTAATTAGCTTCTTTAAAACTATTTACCATAAAAAATTGCACAAATGTAGAACAATTAAACAGTATACTGCCATAATGAATATATAGAAAAAAAACGAATGAAAGATCAATATTTCATAAAACTTTATCTTAATAATTATAATAAAAAAAAATACACACACTTCAGAGCTAATTCCATGCTCAGAGCTAATGCACAACATGTACAAAAGATGTTTATGCCTTTATTTTTTATTTCCATGATTTTAAAAGCCTTCGCATGTTAAATATTGTACACGAATAAAAGCAAAATCAAATAACAATTTATAGGTAAAATACATCAAAATCTAAGAACTGTATGTGCATTTGTATAAATAAATATCTTAAAATATTTTAATAATAAAAGTGTTGAATCTCGCACACATGGGATATATATATATCACCAAAAACAAATATATAATAAGGGGATAATATTTCTATTCTTGTAAATTAGATATTTTTAATTATCTGAGTTATCAAAATGAGATTTAGTATTTGTGCTTTGGGAGAATCCGTTTTGAAGTTTTAATTTCATTCATAATGTATCATAAACAGCACGCACAACTTTTAAATCTTGACCAAACATATTTGATCTTCAGTAAATAATTCAAAAATTAGAATTTTTGCATGAATTGCACAATTCTTTCTAAATTGATTTATTAGTGCATGTATAATGTCAATATCATTGATGCGATTAGAAAAATAATTCATTCATTTTTTATCAGGCTCTTTTCTAGCAGATAATCTGAAATGTAGGCGTGATAGTTGCTGTTAAGCATCCAACATTGCTCCATTACTTAATGAAAAATGCTTGTAAAGCTTTGAAATTTTGCAGACATATTTATAAAGGTTCGAGGTATCAAATAAGTCAATAAAATTTTTTCGACAGTTTAATGAGTTTTAGGTTACCATATCTTCTTAAGATAACATCGAGAAAAAAATAAAATCTCAAACTGAATCATTTGGCCGTTTTATAAACTGCTGTTTGTAAAAATTACAACATTATGAATGAATCATCAGAATTAAATGAAGTTTATAGCACAAGCGACTTGCCTTAGTACAAATAAATGACGAAATTTTCAAAGCAAAAACCAATATTATGTGTTTGAAATCAGTATTTGGTGTAGCTACCAAACGCTGCAACAAATGATGCTATATGATGTGGTATGTAGTCAAACAGATTTTGAATCTCTGCTTGTAGAAGGGAATTCCATATTGCTTGTATGTGCAACAAACGTTTGTGTTTTGAAGCTGCAGGACGCGGATCACGAGCAAGACGCCGTCCAACCAAATCCGAAATGTGCTCAATAGGCGATATATCCAGCGAATAAGCAGGCCAAGGAAGAAGTTGCATGTGTTGGGCTGGACAGAAGTCTCGAACAGTCTTTGCATCATGGGGGTGAGCATTGTACTCCTGAAAGATAGCTCCAGGGATGCCTTGATGGAACGGAACAACTTCGGGCTGTAGCAACTCACGGACGTACCTGTTGCTATTGAGATTACACTCAATTCGTAGAAAATTGGATCGCCCATGATACGAAATCACACCCCAAACCATAACTCCGTGTGTTAGGCGACTATATCGTTCGATAACACACTCTGGAAGGCAGAACTCACCGGCATAGCGTGTAACATGAATGCGGTCATCATGATCCCACACATTGCAGCGGGAGTCATCTGAAAAGACAAGTTGGTGCCATTTAGCTTGCCAGGCTCTGTGTTCATGATCCCATTGCAGACGCAGCCTTCGATGGTTTGCCGTGAGGAGAATCCTGTATAAAGGCACCCTTACACGCAATCCACGGTGCAGCCGACGTCAACGAGTTGATGAAGCCGTCCTTAATACAACTGTATTAGTAGACCATCGTGCTGCCAACTGCCTGGAGGAAGCTGCATGATCATTCATGGTCATGTGGAACAGGCGTCGATCGTCGCTCGCTGACGCTACCTTACGTCGTTCACTTGCAGTTTCTTGAGATGTTCGGTGCTCGTCGGACCATTGCCTCTAAACTCGCATT
Source organism: Trichonephila clavata (assembly GCA_019973975.1). Lineage (NCBI taxonomy): Eukaryota > Metazoa > Arthropoda > Arachnida > Araneae > Nephilidae > Trichonephila > Trichonephila clavata. The sequence continues at coordinate 44,781 of BMAO01032688.1, read as the reverse complement.
ACTGTGGAACTGTTCCGCTTCACACGAGCTCCTATTGCGCGATAGGAAAATCCTCCTTCTCGAACGTTGATAATACCCTCTTGTTTAAACTCTGTAAGTTGTTGAAATTTCTCCTTATTTAGTCGAGGAGGCATACTTAGGTCTCACTAAACGTTCGCCACTAACAAATAATCTTAGTGACAACGTCCCACTACATCCCTGTGTAACGCACGGTATATAGTTCCAAGACCGAAATATAGGTGCCGCCATTACAGTATTGTCTTGGACCGGAAGTGTGACTGTACGAAACACTGTAGTATCGTCAGAGAGAGTTGGGATCTGGACAAGCGTGTGTCCCCATTTTCGATGTCCAATCCTGGACTATGTAAACTTTACTTATTTTCACTTATTTTCTCTAAATGTTTGTCTTGTAATTGTCTAAGTGTCTGTTCCTTGTAACTGTGCTATCTTATGCCATTAAATATATTAATTTACCCTGAGATTCTATTAATTACTTTTGGTTACCCAAGTAATGACGCAAGCGGCAGCTACAATTGGCGCCTAAACGTCGGCCCGACCCCAGCTCTCTCTCGCTTTTTTCCCCCCACAGCCTTAGGGGTGGAAGTGTTTGTCATCCCGACAATAAAAGGATTCGCACCCTGCGAATGAATATTTTCATCCAGAAAACCTGTTAACAGATAAGTGTTGTTATTCTAAATAATCATGCTCTGTTATTTGTGTGTGTGTATAAGATTATTATTATTATTCGTAGTATATATTGTGTGTTACGGGAAAACAACATAATTGAATTTAAAGTTGATAGTCATTTGTCAGTTTTCCTAATCTTTTGAAAACGAAATTTTCATTCTATGGGTTGATCTGATTAAAGCTATTTGAAGGTTTGTTATTTATGAGTACATATTTTCTTCCTAATTAAGAATTTTATGCTAATAACACGTATATGGATTTGTTAAGAAGAAATTATTGCAATTCTTATAATAATTTTTTTCCTGTTCTTTTTATGCCTAACATAAAAATAATTCTTTTGAAAGTATATGATTGATTACGAAGTATTACTATACAACATTTGAAACCTTGTATGTTATTGATAAAGTATTTACATTTCTGTTTTTATTTAAAATTTTTGGAAAATATTTTCAAGTACTTCTACTAAGTGTAAACAAGTTTGTCTTGTAATTGTCTAAGTGTCTGTTCTTTGTAACTGTGCTATCTTGTATCATAAAATATATTAATTTACCCCGAGATTCTATTAATTACTTTTGGTTACCCCAAGTAATGACGCAAGCGGCAGCTACACCTGTATTTATCCGCTTTCAGCATCACTTTAGTATGCGTAGCGCACGCCACGCATGCGTGGGCGCTCTGAAATTTAACTATTTTACATAACATCCTATAACTGATATTTTCTGGAGAGTTAATTTAATTTTTATCGTTCCTTCATGATGTTGCATTTTTTACAAACAGCAATGTAGATATAAAAACTAAGGATATTCTTGTTACATTTAAATATTCGTCGTGGATAGTTAGAAGTCTATTACATATAAGAAAAATTATTTAATTGTTAGCGGGCCACCAAAGTTTGAAATTATTGAAAGTGTACCCAGCAAAAAAGTTTGCAAATCACTCACCTATTCCGACCGCTGTATTAAAAATTAGTTTAGTCTTAGGAAAGCGGAATTTTACTGTCAAAAAAGTAAAAATGGACAAAAAAAATTAGCACACCGAGAAGGAGTCTTCAAAATGAAACGAAATTTTACTTACATAATAATTATTTTAATACAAATAAATGATTAAAAAATAAAAGAATATGGACCATTTATTTAAAACAAAAAGGCAAAAGAACGGAGGATTGAACACCCTGTTAAACCCCCTCTAGTGTGAACGCACGATGCGATACGATCGGGCATTGAGGCATAAAAGTTCTGCATAATGTCATGAGACATTTTGTTCCATATTTGTTGTTACCTTGTCTCTAGTTCGTTAAAACTCGTGCGATGCCCAACTCGCCATCCCAAATGATCCCAGATATGCTCAATTGGAGACAAATCTGGAGTTCGGGCAGGCCAAGGAAGTGTAGTAACAGTGCGGAGACAGTCTTGTGACACCCTTATCATGTGAGGCCAAGTATTGTCTTGAAGAAAAAAGGCTCATGGGAGCCGTTGCATGAGTAGCAACATATGTGGCTGCAGGCTATCATGGATATACCGCTGTGCTGTCATGGTGCCATGGATCAATACTAGGGGTGATCGTGTATTGTAGAAAATGGCACCCCATATCATCACACCTCCTGTGGGAGCGGTGTGTCGCTGTAAAGCAAAGGCAGGAATGAGGCGTTCACCACTGGGTCTCCACACACAAACACGATTGTCATTACTGTTGAGATTGAATCTGGATTCTTCGCTAAGAACGAACTGGTTTCATTCCGCTGCAGTCCAGTTTTCTCGTGCTTGGCATCACTCCAAACGGAGGTGTCGATGGGTGGGCGTCAAGGGTAGCACACGTAATGGGCGCCACGATCCCAAATTTCCTTCAGCCAGGCGCCTTCCTATGGTCCAAGAAGGCACAGGGGCCCATAGTGAAAGTGCTACTTGGGCCTGGATGGCAGCCGATGAAGCATTTGGCTGTACGCATGCATTTCTTACAATGTGGCGGTCTTCTCGACGACTGGTCTGTTGATGGCGTCCTGTGTGAGCCTAGTCTTCGTGTAAATGACATCTCTGGGATCCCCTGGTCCCAAAACCTACTCTCAACACAATCAGAGCGGCCTGATTGACGAACTACTCGACTAACTGACTACCCAGCTTCCATCATGCCGATGATTCTCCCCCTTTCAAACTGTGACCGCTGCTCATATTATCTTCGAAAGTGGCGTAATGGCATGTCTACCTCAGTTCTTCCTTTGTAAGCGATTCAGCACACTCAAACAAGCTTTGGTTACCTGTTTTATAACCCACGGAGAACGAGGTTAAACGCTCTCTAACGGCTATACGTAATGCGCATTTACGCTACATTTCTATTGATTTATAATTTTTTGCATGTCGTAAAAATTAGAATTTAAATAAAATTTCATTTGAAAAATGTTAATTAACAAATTTGGTAATTCTACCAAATCCCTTTTTTAGAAGAAAAAAAAGCTAAAAAGCTTTTTGATAAGAAAATCTATTTTAAAAAGAGAAATAATAATTTTCAAAAAAGATGAAAACCACGATAAGGTAATACATTAATGTAATTTTTTTTTGTGAAATGAGTGCATGTAAAATTTTAAAATTAAGGCATTTTATATTAATAATTCCATAATTTCAGTTCTTTTTCTCTGATATGTTTTAATACAAATATAAAACTTTTGTATTATGTTAAGAAAAAAAAAATATGTCATGAGAGAAGAATAAATAAACGAGACTTAATGTAGTCGCATATGATGTGTAACATCTGACATTTGTATCGTGGTAAATACGCAATAGTAACTTATGTCCTGAAAAAAAAAAAGAATCGACTAGGATTGGAAATAATTTTCTATGGAATAATTACATCTTTAATGAAAATTTTATTTAATTAACACAAGGAGTAATGCAATTTTTTTTTTATCAAATATAATTATTTTTGTTCAATTTGGGGAAGAGCGGAGACAATAGGTTTTTAATTAAATTATGTCCACATACTTGTCATTTCAGAGTATTTAAAAACCGATGAAAAACAGTGTCAATAACAATACCAATGTTAGTTGTCAAAACATTTCAATTTATGTTCATTTCGAGCTTGAGTTCATCATTCAAAAAAGCTATGAGTAGCTCAGCTTTTGGCAGACTGAAGTTAACGTTAAAATCATAACTCAAAATCGTTGGAAGCGAGTGATATATTTTTTTATTTTGAAAGAGCAGAACCACCTCCGGTATACGATAAAAGAACAAAATGCAGGAAATCCTTAATATTTTGAACCGTTTTATTTCAGAAATGTATACGACAACCGAAATCACTGTCCTCTGATTTCATGCACAGCGAGGCCTGAGACTTTGACAATTGAGCTTAAGATTCGCAAGTTTATCCTGGATGAAGTCTAATGAGACATGCTGGTAAATGCGAAATGGATTCAGAGTCAAGAAAACGAAACCGAGTTTTTGAATTCTAATCTTTTGAAATGCTAAGTTTAACAATATAAAAAACGCTGGAAGCCTGATGGCTACTAGAGTTGGCCCCGATGCGAGGGTAGCGAAGAGACACTACAAAGCGCACTGATTGGCCAAATCAAATAGTGTGTGCTTCCCTGACTTCATGTTACACATTTCCGTCCCTTTTAATAATATCACTCCTACTAATATCCAGCAACCGAGAGGAAAGGTGTTACACATCAATGTATAATTTAAAATATTTTTCTTGAATTTTTTGGTTAGATTAATACTTTCTAAAAATTGATCAATTATAATGTATGATTTGTAAAAATAGGAAAATGTAAAATTCTTTTTAAGAAAAATATATAACTGAAGCCTTAAAATGATATTTTAAGTTTTTTTAAGCTAATTATAATTTAAATAAGCTAATTATTTCTACATAATTGTAAATTTTCAAGGGGTTTTTCTGAGTTTGTGATTTTTTGATACATTAGAGCATTCAAAATGCTACTCTCTCCAGAATTACTTACCAATCACTTCCATTTTTGTCCTATGTGTCATATATAAAGCATGTAAGAAAATTAGTGATCCATTTTGCTGATAGCTGAATATTTTTTTTAAAATTAAAATGCAAGAGATAGTGTGTGGCTTTATATAGAGTTTTAACATGTATATCAACATTTGTTTTTCTTTCAAAACTAATTAAGTTATTGTAAAAAAATCCCTAAAGTTTCTTAGTATATCCTTAAGAATATATTTAAAAAATTAGGTCAAAAAAGTAATAATTACAAAAGGAATAGGATTAAAATATTTAAAATATTTTTCAAAACACTTCAACTTTTTAAAAAATTGTGGGAATATTATGTGAAAAATTTCATCTCATATCATTTTCTGGAATGAAAAATAGGGAATGTTAAGATATATATTTTTTAAATCTGTAAATGAAAATAACGGTTCAAAGGGTACCAAGTCCTCTTATCACACGAAAGATTCTATTATAGAAGATGTTTTTTCATGATTTTCAGTGCTATTTTTAATCAGATCTATCATATTTTAATTAGGGAAAAATAAGGTTTTTAAATTCAAACAAAAATCAGATGTAGCTGGTAAATAACTTCTAAATTATGTGATATATGCTCTCTGGTTATATGTATCTAGTTTTTCGCTCGGAATTTATAAATCCCTTTCTAATTTTCCTATATTAGTGAAAAAACTGTAAACAATACTTAAATCCATTTTTCTTGTAATTAATTACATGCTTGCCTTCCAAACATAAAAATGAATGCTTTCTAGATACTCTTTGGGCAGTGTTTATTAATTGTGAAGTTAAATTTCTTTGTGACTAATTTTTATAACAGATAAATATATTTTCCGGAAATGTAACGGAAACCTGTTTATGTTTCGAAATCACATTGAAAGATTTCTCTGGCAAACAGTTAGCAAATCTGTTGCTCATACTTACTTGAGTATGCCGTTCCAAATTCCGAAATTTGGGGAAAAATTACTTAGTGGTTGTTTTGAAAAAAATGGGACCGTGTGTGGGTAATTTTCGTACTAAGCAAATATAACCAAGGAATTGTGCTTTAATTTTTATAATAGCAATAGTCCTTTATATATATTTTTGTTGTGGTCTTAGGGTTTCGTTCCCAGGAAATCGTAAGATTTTGATACCTTTTGAACTTCGAGGAATTATACATGGTCGCCGGGAACGAAATGGGTTAGTGACTTGGCTGGATATCAACCTAAAATACAAATTTTAGATGACCGCCACATTGCTGCAACTTCAGCAGTGCTGGAACCCCCAACAGTTGGTAAGAGTGTAATAACAGAAAGTGTAGCGAGAGAATTTTCACAGCTTTCCGAGAGAAAAATTAAATATATGGGACCATTTGCCTTGATCAGTTCCTGCCTGCCTATCGAACATCTATTTGTTAAATAAAACTAATTATTTTCTAAAAATAAGAATAAATCATTTTGTAATCCGCCAGCACGGCCAATCTGATAAAGTTCTGATATTTTGATTTATGGAGTCTCAGGGGTGTTAACTTTCTCTAGAGGGCTGAAAATATAAACAATATTCAAATACATATAACTCTTTGAACATAAATTTAAATAATTCAAATCTTTTACGCATTATTTATAAGAAAATGGGGCTTCAGAAAAATGTAAAATGTTTAAAATATAGTTATAATTTCATAAATTAAAAGCATATGAAAATTAAGAAATACTAATTAAGTTTTACGTTGCACATGATATTTTCTAAATTAGTAGCTTTAATTACTAGAAGTAATTTGATTTATAAAGTTAAGTGTATACTTTTTACACCGTAGTATTTTTAAATAAATAGAATAATAAATTATATTTTCTTAAAAATAAAATATATTATATTTTCAAAATATTTTTTAAAAAATTCAATATTTTTCAAATATTTTGAAATACTAAAGATATATTATTCTTAAATTGCTAGGGTTTATATATTATGATGCATTTTATAATTATATAAAGTTTTATACATAAAAGGCTACCTTTTTAGAAAATAGCATGTGCAACGTAAAAATTACTTAATATTTATTGCAATACTAATTCTTATTTACATATGCTTATAATTTTTAAAATTATGATTATATTTGAAATATATTTTGCTTTTTTGAAACCATAATTCTTTGTAAATAATGTGTAAAAGGTTCGAATTATTTAAGTAAATTTAAAAGACGTATACCTGTTTAAAAATTGTTTATATTGTCACCCCTCGACACAGAATTAACACCCCTGAGACCCCTTATGTGGATAAAGCAAGTACTCATACTTAAATAGTTATTTATTTAAACCTTAAACTTAATTTTTTCTGATAGTTGTTTTCATTATAAGCTATTTTATAGTATCAGCAGTTTATAAAGAAGATATTGAACCCCAAAACTGTTTGGGACATAATATTTTAAAAAAAAATCTTACCTTTTTTTTTCTTATTTACGTATTTTTCATATCCAAACTTTTTGTAAAATTATTATATTAATATTTAGTTATATTTATGGGACAAAAGTGTTAAATTAACATAAACAAAAAAATCAGTTATACTTATAAAATGTCTTAAATACAATAATTATTATTTTCAACATCCATGATCGTTACTCCCAATGCAAATAAATGTTTCAAGTAAAAAAAAAGTTATATGGTTAATATAAATGAAAATATAAGAAAGATGAGAGGTAATGTAAAATTATTCAGAAAATTACTGCTCAGGAATGATATTTTTCAAAAATATGTCAAAGAAAATTTGGCTGTGAAAAAAAGTTTTGTTTGGACACTAAAACACGGTAGAATAATTTGTTGACAGTGATTGAAAAAATTTAAAGATAAAATAAGCAATTCCAAAAGCAGTATTTGATATTGAAGAACAGCATATTTTGGCTAATATAGGATTTGAAACTCCAACCACAATTCCGCAGCAGGCCCTTATTTTATATGCTTATTAATGATACCGATTTACATAATAAAGTAACTTATTTTTATATTTTTCAAAATTTTGATTTATTTTCGGTGTAATATCTGGCATATTCAATTAGAATATGGTTCAAGAAGTTTAAAGCTTCTTTGTTTCTTTAACTAACCATTAAATAACACAAAATATTGTTTACAAATTAGACAGTGTTAAATCGGACTCGCCCATGCTTTTACCCCTTCTTCATTCTTTTTCTTTTCCTTTTTTTCTAGTCTCAATTTTTAAAAAAATCCCGTTCACTTTCAAATTTTGTTTTGTTTTCACTCGTGGCTACCGAAAGAGAGAATTTCTTCTTTAGAGGTATACTTTTTGCTATCGGAAGAATTCTTTTTCAAAGGTATCTTAACTCGGGAATGACTGTTATACGTTCCCGAGATTTCTTGGAAATTCTCTGGAAGAGAGGTAGAGCGGGAAATCGAAAACTCTAGTTAGTATACTTAATTGTTTACCTGTAGCTTAGTACCTTTTTTCTTCCTAGCGACGACTGTATTGACTATATTTTACATACTCTTTTTTTTTTTTTTGAATTCCAGAATTAAAACCTTACATTTATAAAAAGAATTGGGACTCTTAGCATCATTTTTCTAGAAAATATTTTTTCCCTCTCCTCTTTGTAATTTCGATTGTTCTGTACAGAATTGCAGCAAGAGTTTTCCTACACTTTATATAGAATGTTCGTTGTTTTAAACGCGTTTTTTCTTTCATAATAAAAAAATATATAATGTTCATGAAACTTCGAAACAAGGTTATAATTAAATATCCTTAAACTAAAAAATTTTTCATATACTTATACAAGAAAGAATATTCCGTAAATTGTTCCTAATTTTATATATTTAGCGATTGAAGTGTTTTAAAATAGCTATTTTGACTAACTTGTTATTGCATTAATTACAAATGAAAAGTTTTACTCAGAACGCGGCTGGTACTTGATTTTTAAATTGATAAGCTTCATCTTGTCACATTTATTTATGTATCAATCTTTATTCATTCCTAATAAATAAGTGTAATCGAAATTTTGCAGAACAACACATCTTTATGTATGTGGCCATAAGTACCTTCAAATGATATAACATTATATATACTTTTCTTTGGTTTTTTTAAATTAAAAGATTGCATCCCTGATTGAGTGCACAGGAACATAGTAAATTTACATCCTAAATTATAATACTGAAATGTTTCGTCGTCGACTAATGGAGGTCTTGAAACTAATTGTCTTTAAAAGCAAATTCCTGTTTATGGACACTATTAAGTTTGTCGGAGTTTACAAAGATCACACATGTTAGCGGTCTAATCTATTTAAGTCCTTCACCTAATATTGTTTCTATTATGTTTAGCATTGAACGTCTGATTCTCAAAATGAAGCGATAAATAATCTGTGTGCCTAAAGAGTACCCGAAGACTTCGTTCCTTACATAACCACTTTACCGGATGCATTAAAAAGACAATTTTCCTATAAGAATAATTTGAAGACTAATTCATGCAAATGGAGTTGAACTTTTATTTATAATGCTTTCGTACAAAATAACGCATTGTTAGGAGTGGTATTTTTTTATCATGAACATTTCGTTTATATTTTATATCTTTAATTTCTTTTGTAAAATTTCAAGATTTGGAAAGAGTTTTTTGATTATTCATCAAATGTTTCACTAATCATATATTTATTAAAATGTTCACTATTTCCATTTCCATCTTGTTTTGTATGAATTTTAAGAAATTCTGAAAACATTGCTATGTGTCTGTTGGATGAATAGTTTGGTATGTACGCGAGTACTACTACAAAATATATTTTTATATGACAGTACTTTTAACCATTTTTATTCACACACGTAGAAGAATTTTTAAATATTTACTTCTATTCTAAAAAAACCCTTTCATAACAGTACATCTCCACACAAATTTCTTATTTATTAATATTTTAATAATATATGGCATATGAGCTGTTATATTTTTTTTTCTTATGAAGTAGTTATGAAAAATTTAAACTTCATTGCAAATAGAAAATTCTGTTTTTTGAATGTAGTACAATTTTATATGATTTAGTCTCAAGCGTTAGTTAAATTTTCTTGAATAGGAAATATCCATAAATCATTAAACTAAATTTTTACCACCCTATTGACGAGCTTGTAGTCTTCGGAGTTGAAAGTTCGATTGTTTTACATATTTTAATTATTTTAAGTGCCATTACTTTCTTAAATAGTTTTGTTTTCACACAAAAATAACACCATTAAATTAAAATTTTGATAGGTTCAATTTTTTTAAATAATAAGGCTTTCAGTTTTCAGCTTAAATAATTTCATTTTCAGTTTCAAATTAACATTTTGAGTAGGTCATTCATCTATTCGACTTCATCTTCTAGCTTTTGTGATCTAATTCCGTCACACTTTACAGTTAGTCATCAAATGTATTTCAAGAAGCAAAAATCTCCGGGGCGAGGGGAGGATTCTAAGATAGTTCAAATAAAGCCATCTCCAACAGTTCATTATAAAATGGTGACTTGGAAATTGAACTCTCGATGGCAGCACAGCATGATACTACTGAGTAGAATATGCATTCTATGGGGAGTCTGACTTGGGAATTCACAATAAATCACAATTAGGGAAATTAAGAATTAGTCCCCATGCTTCTTCCACAGAAAAAAGGTCCAAATGATACCAATACAACATTAGGATGTATAATTGGAAATAAAAATTCTCATATTTTCACTCATAATTTCATAAATGTTTTCCTCCATAAGAGAGGAGTATAGGCGATCAATTTTCTACCATGTCGCAAACAACAAAAGAACGGACATTACATAAACGTGCGATTAAAATGATATCATTGTATAATGTATCATTTATACAGAAGGCCGTTCATACTTTATGGAAACGATTTTGTGATTAAATTTCTCTTTTGCTTTTTGAGGTAACACTTTGGCAATTTCATAATAATGGTCTTCTAAGGTTTGCTTTTGATTGGAATATAAAATAAAGGATTTATTTTAAAAATGGCTCTTAAAAATGATATATAACTCGAACGTTACATAATTAGGCTTTCCAAGGAGAAATATTTATAAAAGGAAAAAAAGCATCTAGCAGAAAGTAAAAATAAAAACATTACGTCACGAAACTTTATCGTAGGCGGTTTAAGCGCAGGTAACTTTCAAGAAAGGGAAATCTCTGATTCTAAAAGAAAATCCGCTGACATAGATTCCTTGCATTTAGATTAGGAATGTTTTCCGGCACTGTAATTAAAATCATTCTTCAAGATTTAATGCTAAATAAGTTTTTAAACCTTAAGTTTGTCTCCTTTTTTAAAAAGCATATTGCTAAAAGAAAGGCAATTTGTAAAAAAATTATACAAAAAATACCTAACTGCTAAAAAATGGAAATTTATAGGAATGGAAATTTATACTCGATGAGGAATGTATACATTTGAAAGACTGTAATAATAGAAGATCATTTTCTAATGAACAATTAACCGGAATCACCGTACGAATCGGCTTCTTTGGTGTACAGAAAAGTTCCCAAAGAGAATCATGACAGTTGCAGGATTTTTAACAACCGGTAAAATAAATATCAAAAATTCTCAATTAAAGTCAAAACTAATTCACTCTTTTATCAGCAGAATATTTCAAAATGAATTTTTGAAGAAGAAATTCCAACTTTATATGGAAAAGACATTGATAAAGTTGAGCATTATACGGACAATGCCTCTAGCCCCACGTCTAAGTCAAATGCTGCTTATTTTAGCAAAGAACCAGAAACAGAAATAAAATGTACCCCATTTTATATTTAAAAACGTCTAAAATCATCCTAAGCTTCTGCAATGAACTTTTGGGCTTTCGGTTTATTAAAACGAGACTTAGAAACACGGAATCCAAGAGCACTGAACAAATTTGAAAGTGTTTGAAGAAGAATGGAGTAAAATTTGCATGACATACTAAGAAAAACTGCGGTGCCGTAGGGCCTGGATTCGAATCCCGAAGAAGGCATGTATGTCTGTGTTGTAATTCTTATATCTTTCCTTTGTGATCTAAGCTCCCGTGTGATACTTTGTGGTGTACGGGGTTCATAAATGTCCCAAAAAAAAGTACTAAGAAAAAATATACTTTCGTGAAAAATTCGAGCTACAGTTATTGTCATGAATCCTAGCTATCAGATAAAAGTATATTTCCACAAAAAATACGATGTTCATTCATCAAAATTAACTATCAAAATCGTTTCGATAATGTGTGAACGAGCTTCCGTATATTTGCGTTTATTTAAATACACGTTATTTAAAAAAATACAGTGATTTTAATCTCCCTCCCCCGTTATTTGCGACCTTTCTAAAAAAAAGATGAAAATTATGAATTAAAAGCTTTTTTTTTATTTTTAGCCAGGAAGAGGCCATTAATATTGAAAATGAGCTGTTTGATGAATGCAAGTTCAGCGTTGATCAGCTGATGGAGCTGAATGGCTTAAGTGTGGCCACTGCAATTGCCAAAACCTACCCCTTGCAGACCATGAAGAGCAAAGGCACACTTCTAGTGTGCTGTGGTCCTGGAAACAATGGTGGAGATGGATTGGTGTGTGCCAGACATTTGAAATTATTTGTAAGTATTTCCTTGTAAATACGTTGATTTTATTTGCCGATTAATATTTTAAATTGTTTTGAGTAATAAAAATATTAGTTGTGAGAATGTTTTCAATATTTTTTCTCTAAGTGTCTACTTTATCATTATTTTTGTTTTGAAAAGCAATTTTGGAATGAAAGAGTTGCGACAAGTTCCACAACTGCACCACATATTATCTACGAAATTATAGTATTATTTCATACTGAAATGAACTGGGTATTAAACATTTAATGAAGAAATGTGAATATTTATTTTTTTATAAAATCGTCTGCATTATGTTTCGATATTATGAAGTTCTCCGTCAATAACCTGCTGTATAACTGTAATGAGTGCGTAAAATACATAAAATAAAAGTTATTTTAAGTGCATTGTTTAACAATACATTTAATATTTTTTTTCTATTCTGAAATGAAATTTTGTTCTTTACAAGTTTTTGTTTGAAATATCAATGTTTTAATTGAAATATCGATAGAACTAAGCCAGCAGTGCTGCATATTAAAAATGTCTTACGACGGTTTCTTTTTTTTTTTAATTTCACTTATGACTTACGAAAAAAGGAAGAGTGCTAAAAAACATAGTCTATGATTTTAAAATTCTGATAAAAATTAGATGTAATTAAAAATATCAGATCGAGTAATATTAAGAGCTTGTGTAAGAATTTTTTTTCGCTACTTTATCATTTTTGCTTGCAATGGAGTTTCTAACTTGTTTTTTGTGTGTGTATATTTTTATTAATACCATTTTTTTAAAATATGTTTTACTTCAACGAATTAAAGAGCTATTTCAAAACAATTGTTCACATCACAAATTTCATTAAGTTTCAAAAATTTTATACACACGCCCACAATATGTACCCAGCTTTTTGTGCGGTCCTTTTTTCTGTATGATTTTAAAATAACACGGGAAAAACGCCTTCCTCTTTTTAATTGGTTGATTTAGTCTAATACACACGATTAGGATCGCTGAGTGTTATAATTATTGATCAGTTTGCCACGACATTTTTGATGGTTGTTGTTATAGAATCAATTCATTTAGTTAATGTGTTTTGATAAGAAGCACAGATGTAATGTGTTCACTTAAATTTTCAAATGTTTCACCGTCTAATCAGTTCCCTTTATAAGTGTGAAAATGCTCTTACTCTAAATGTATGAAATAATTTTTTTCAAAAAAATTCTATAAATGTGTAGAATTTTTTTTAAAGTTTTGACACTATTTGTGAATAAATGTGTCTGCAATTACAATGGACATTGTTTTGATATAGCCTAACATATCTAATAATGTAATATTTCTGCAGTTGATGGTAGGAATTGGTAGTTTATGTTTTGAGTGGATTCTCTTATCTTTATTACTCAAAAAACAAAATATACTCTAGGTAGTTTATGAGGAATTACAGCAATTGCTTTATTTTTTATCACACTGGTATTTTCTCTTTAAGTTGAAGAAAATTGTAAAAATGTTACTTTCAATGATGGATACTTAATTTAAAATGAATCAACTAAAACATGTTTCACCTTTTGTAGGGTTACGAACCCACGGTTTTCTACCCGAGAAATAAGCCTCTACGCACAAATAAGCCTCTGTTCGAAAACTTAGTCCATCAGTGTGAAGAGTTGGACATTTCATTTTTATCTTTCTTGCCAGACGTAAGACTTGTGAATAATTTCTACAACCTAGTTGTAGACGCTTTGTTTGGGTTCAGCTTCAAACCTCCTGTGCGAGCGGAATTCGAAGACTGCATAAATAAACTGAAATGCTTGAGAATTCCTCTCTGCAGTGTAGATATTCCGTCAGGTATGTTTTAATTTTTTCTCAATCTTAAAATTATATTTAGAAATTATTTTGAAAAGATTTCATTTTTAGATGAGGATAAGAATTTATTAAAACATTTGATTTAAAAAGAAGTTCCATGGGGCTTTCTACTATCATACTACCTATCTTGAATATGTGAATGTAGTTTTTTTATATCACGCTTCTGTTTATAAATCTCAAATTTAAATTTTAGTTCATTACGTTAAAATATTTCTGTATTTATAATGTTACAATAATATAATAATAAAATATATATAGATTGTAATCCGTTCTTCAATCTACTTTTCCTCTGATTTTCGAAAGTATTTTTAAAAATTTAAAAAAATATTTGAAACTTGCTACCAATATGTATATTTGTATATGTGGGGTGGTGAAGAAGTGGCCTTGTGGTCATGACCGCGATCTGGAGTGTTCGAGCCCTATATAGTGCCAGTGAATACCCACCGTGTAGACGTCTGATGCACGTTAAAAATGTCGTATTTCGAAGTCCTCTCGTTGACTTAGTGCGGAAGCTTGGAGTGGGAATGCCAGCTCAAGTGTCTTCCTCGTTACTTGACCATAGTTTGTCGCCAGTGGCTATCGTGTTGCTTTACAGTGCAACGTAATATTCACTCACATGTGCACGTATCCGTAGTCGCCTAGTGGTCATGGTCACGAACTCGTGGCCAGCATTGTCGAGTCGTGGGTTCGAGTTCTAATGCCACTAAGGACCCGTCATATAGAGATTTTAAATCTGTCTTGGCTCAAAATCACGTTGGTGTGTTGTGGAAGTTAACTTAAGGGGGGGTTATCAGCTCAGTTAACGTCTTCGTCACTCGACTGTAAGATTATGGGTTCATTCCCTATTAGGCCTCGAGTTGTTTTAGAGTACGACGTTAATAAAACACTCACACTCATGTATAATATATTATATTTACATACCCATTTAAAGTAAAATCTAATTCTGCTATTTATTTGGGTTTTATCCATTGTTATTTTGAAAATTAAAATTAAAATTGGTTACATAGAACTTTAATTAATTACTTTTAATTAAGTAATTATTCAGTTAACATGTATCAAAAGAAAACTACAGTATTTTTATAGCGCACACAGTGTTATCGTAACGTGTAATAAATGTTTCCTTGTTCATTGTTTTGTTTTTAAATCGTGTCTATAATGAGAAAATATTTGGAAAATGAGAAAGAAATAGTATATTATGAAAGCACACTAACCAAAAAAGTGAAGATGATAATGAAGAGGAGGTATTCCACTGAGTTCTGTGAATATATCAGAATTAGAGAAATGGTGAGAGTTATTAATAGTGTTAATCTGAGTTGGACGAAAGATCATGAAAGTATTAATATTAATGACATTGATTACTTTTATGTCGCAGAAAATTAATTCATTAAATGGATGAAAATTCCAGTACCTAACCCAAACATTAATAGCTTTTTCATTGAAACAAAGCTCATTTACACATTATAAATATAGATACTACTGACGAAATAAATGAATACGATTATAAGCGCGTGGTCTTAAAAAACTTCTCGGTATGTGTATGGACTTCTAGTGGCCTACCCACGAATTATCGAAATGAAATTTCTTATAATGTCATGTGTTGGTATACGCTTCAGGTTGTGATGGTTAAAAAGAACAGAGCTCTCATGTTTACGGTAACAGCGAAACATTTGTGCAATTTGTTTGTAGGCAACATCAATTCCCCTCCCCCTCCCTTCTAAAGAAATTTATACTTTCATTAAAAAAACATAAATAGGGTTGATACGGATCTATACGCGACCTCTTACAAATCCTCTTGGGTTTTCTTTAGGGCTAGGAAAAGTCATCAATCTTCTCCTAAGAAGAAAGTGTGATATGCAAATTAAGTTTATTATATATAGTTCTAGTTTGCGAATTAAAAAGGAGGTTAGTGAGTTAGAAGTGAAGAAGATTAGATAGTAGAAAGTTAGAAGGTTAGAGTTTAGTTAACTAGTAGTAAAAAGAGACATACAAGATGAAGATTACCATAAAAGGGTTAGAAAGCCCTTGTAAAAGATTAAAGATAGGAATTTTTGATTGATAAACTAAATTGATTAGAAGACTGCCTGAAAGTCCAAGTATTGTCACCTTCCTATTACTTTGGTATTTAAAGTATTAAAGTGGTTAAGTGGACATTAGTTAGATAACCACTGTATAAAGAAATATTAAGGAGGAACTATTATCATAAAGTAGTTCAGTAAATGTATTCTCCCCAATCGCGACTTTCGTCCCTTCCCTCTGTTGTCTGATTGAATCATCCTACGTATAGTGTTGCATTAATTTGTGTCAATTAAAGTGATAAATAAAATAATTGGAAGTTATCATATCGAATAATCTTTCACTTCCTTCCACACCTTTAGCTGGGTCACAGGGTAAACGGGAAGTAGGGTCGTTACAGGGTTAGAACGATGTACACAACGAAAATAGCCGGCGTAAAAACATTTGCGATAAGGAATGTTGTGTATGTTACCAATGATGGCGTAAAAGAGTAGAGGCAAAAAGCTTTTATAGGGGAAATGAAAGTTTTCAACGTACTTACCTTCGCAAACAATAATGTACTGCATGCGGGAGATTGTTGATTACAGTGACGATCCTAACATTTTACGAAGAGTCTGGGCAACTTCACGTTATCTGAAATCTTTCAGCTTTGACAAATCTCTAGGAATTGATGTTTTCTTAGATTTCTGACAACTTAAGAATGAGAAATCTATTGGGATGAGATCGAGAGATCTAGATGACCATGAAGCCGTAAAGTTACAGCAGATGACTTTATCGCTAAAATGCTATTGCAGCACTTGTCGATCACATGAGGCGACGCGTAGAACACCATCTTACATCCATATTATGTCATTAATGACAATCCTCTTCTGCAGTTACGTTAATTCTGCAAAAGTTTTGTTTCCCTGGCGTTATCATTCTGGTAAAATTGATCTTCTCGAAGAAGTATGAATCAATATTGAAAGTGGTTGTTGTGGTATCATATTGGGAAAATATATCATGTGTTAAATTAGATTTTGCTGCAAAAAATGTATAGGGACCGGTATATTAACCTCCCCTGTTTCAAAACGGAGTTACAAACAAACAAAACACGATACAGAGAAAAGTCTTTTATTGGTAATTAACAAATACGATGCCATTTTACATTAATTGGTTTTAAAAATTATGTCCGCTAAATTGTGTCCTTCATTGGTGATACATTGAAGAACTTTCCCGAAAGTTCTTCAGAAATTGCCCTTAGCGCTGTTTTGATTTTGTCTGATGAGGCCCACTTCCACTTGTCGGGAACTGTAAATAAATAAGATTTTCACTACTGGGCAGCTGAAAACCATCCACACTGCTTCATCAACGACTATCTTACAGTTCTCGTGTGACAATTTGGTGCGCCGTTGCTGAATTTGGTGTGTAGGGTCCTTATTTTTTTTGAAGAAGATAAGCTAATGGTAACGGTTACTTCCAGATCACTACTGTCACATGATCGAGACTTTCCCCCGACCAAGGTTCAACCAGTTTCTTGGGGACCACGAAAAAGCAGAAATCTGGTTCAAACCAGACAGAGCCACATCCCCCACTTCACCACGTTTGCTGGGCATTCTGAGAGAATTGTTTCCTGGACGTTTTCGCTCTTTGTGAGGACACATCGCCTGGACCCCAAAGGAAGTGACCTGATTTATCACCTTGGGAATTTTTTCTTTGGGGACACTTAAAGGCACAAGCGTATAAATATATCGTTCTACTACCCTGCAAGCACTAAAAGAGGTAATCACCTAGGCAGTGGCTGCCCTTCCACCGAAAATGACACAAAGAACATGGCCAGCTTTAAGGAAAGACTTCAAAATGAGTGTTACTATTAGAGAACGTCACTTAGTGGGCATACTTTCTAAAAGCAATTAATGTAAAATGGCATAGTATTTGTGGTTCACCGATGAAATACTTTTCTCTATGTCTTGCTTTGTTTGTTTTTAACTGCCTTTTAAAACAGGGGAGTTTAATATGTCCCATCCTGTATCTTGCTTAAATCTTAAATGTAATGCAACTGTTTCTGGTTACTGACTCGTTTACAAACTTATATTTTAGTTTTCTATTTTACCAAAAGTGTTTTTAAGAAAAGGAGCTTTTGTGTTAATCACCGATTCATTTGAATATTAACTATTAAAAATCTTTTTGCTTGGAGTGTATGCTTATTATTTTACTCTTTAACACCTATACGATTTCTACTATCAATTTCATTTTAACATGAAAGTTTCCATAATATTTTTTAGGTTGGGACGTCGAGAAAGGTAATGAAGAAGGCATCAAGCCGGAATTTTTAATTTCACTGACGGCACCCAAATTATGTGCCCAGTTTTTCAGAGGAAAACATCACTGGCTCGGGGGCCGGTTTGTTCCTCCCAGTTTGGCTACAAAGTACGAGCTCAATTTACCATCTTATCCGGGTACTGAATGCTGCTTCAAATTGGCATTGGTTTCTTAATCCAGCTGTACATGATTTCTACTGGATACCTTTATACAAACGCAAATAGTTCTCACTTTGCTAACTGTCACCTCTTTTTAAGTTGCGATACGTGTTTAAATTAAATGCTATCTATATTTAAGTTGGTATATAAATTACTTTATTCTTTTAAATTTTGATGTTGTTGAGAATTGTTTGTTTTGTTTTGGAATATATATATATATATATATATCAATAAAAATAAATCTGAAAAAAAACTTTATGGGAATGCTAACATAAATTAGGGCACAAGAGGATTGAAAAAGTAAAAGTACATACCTTATTAATAATTGATGTGAAAGCCGTAAATGATAAAATTTTGCCCACGTGATTCACATAAGGAGCAGACGATATTTTTTAAAGAATTTTAAATGTGACGGAATTCTATCTGTAATTTTACCTTAAAAATTGGCAAAACCCTGCCAAGTTTAAGTATTTACAAGTTATCTAAGCTTAGTCAAAATATAGCCCATCTAGCTGCAAATTGGGTAAATCGTCCGAAGGATTTACTTTAAAGAAATTTGTTAATGAACATTCCTTGTTAATATTTTACCAGGAAACATTTCTTAGTAAAAAATATATTTATGTTGGCAAGCGTTTTCTTAAAAAAAAAACATAGCAGTATTACTGAAATGAAAAAATGAAAATGTTGTGAAATTTTTCTTTCAGTTAAAATATTTAAAAAATCAATTGGGAGTAAAAAGGCTCTTTTGCCATTTAAAAAGCTTCAAATACGTTATCTTCAAATCATTACTAAAACTATACATTTCTTCATACTGATAAAACATTCATCATTAACATTTTCTAGCAAAATAATTTCCATGTATCAGCTTTCCTTCTCTGTAAATTTATTATAAGTTAATTAAAGAATTATAAATTAAGTTATATATACTGTTTCAAAATGTTTGTAATAAATATATTGGAATACTTTATTTGGAAGTTAAGGTTTATTTAAATGTTTTTTTCAAAAGTGAATCAAACTTAAGTCTCAAACATTTTTTCACCTGCTATAGTAATTACATGCTTACAGTCATATAAAAAATTACCATGATACGAATATTTCGAATGAAATATAATATAGCGCTTGTGTCGGTTTTTCTTTAAAGTGGGAACTATTTGTGCTAAATGTATTCATTATTAAAAGTAATCAATTTTTAGAAACAGTTGATAGAAAATGCTATTCTATGTTGTTCATTTCTTTTTTGTGTGTCAAGTGTTCCAAATTAGTGATGCTAATATTTGTTTAGATTAGCTTCTCTCACTATTGGATGTGATTTAATACGTATAAATGAAACATGTAATGTTTCATATGTTACTCTAGTGAACCGTAAAGATGACTTCATTAAGAAGAACATTTCCTTTAATGCATGTTTGATTTGTAACATTTGAATAAAAATATCCATCCCATTTGTGAAGTTTGAAGTTTATTCAAGCTCTGCTGAAATGTATGTGCATTGGGATTTATTTTTTGTGTTTAAATTATTTTATTTTTAGGAGCAATAAATAGTGCCCCTGTATTACATTTATAGAATAGTTTTAAGTTATATTGTCTTATTGTAGAGTGACAGAAATTTGTTAAATATTTGGTTACTTTTTTATATTATTGTCATTTTAAACTATATCAATTTTTCATGTTATTTAGTTATTTCAAATAAACTGGATAGCATGTACAATGATCTGAATTAAATAAATAAGTTGATGTGATGTTTGAGTCTTTAATAAAACCACATGGATTATATATATATAAATTTAAATATACATTTTAAATTATGAATGAATGCATGTTTCAACTTTTATATCTGAGTTTGACAATCCTAAAATTGTACATGCATTTAAATGAACATAATAATAATTTCATATATTCAAAAACCAACATAATATGGTTATGTTAACCTAAGAATTATTTAATTATACAAGATATTAAATTTGTTATAAGTTTTAAAATATCTTAATCTTTATAATAGTTATGCAAAAATTTACAATTTTCTATTTAACATTAAAGAGAAGTAAAAACGGTACTTGTGTATTTAGCGTCAACGCAGCAAATTTTCCACCAAGTGAATTGCGCCTTGATATCAAAGCAACAAAGATTCTCAGGTATTTTACTTGAAGGAAAACGATTCTCATGGTTCAGTTTTGGCTAGTGTAAAGCAATTACGAAAAATAAAAATTGAGCATTTTTTGAATTATTTGTAACATCAAAATACATATACATTTAAAAATCTAGTTGGTATTGTTGTTTATTGTTCAAAGTAAAATTCCCCTTATCATAACATGCCATTTTAATTAAAATTCACATAACTAAATTTGTTCACATTATAACAGTGTTTCTCAAACTCTGAATATTAGCCACCCAATAATCAGTCACAATTTTCATAGCGCCCCCCCCCTCCATACAATAACAATGTATTGAATTCAATGGTACTATACTTTGACGCTAGAGCTACAACCCAACTTTAACCTCTAACGTGCCACCAACGTATATAAACGTCTCACTAACCAAAACGATAATTTCCCTGGACGTATATATACGTCTTTAGGAAGTACGATCATTTCTGTGCACTGCTCTCCATAAAATTATTCCGAAGGCTTTGGAATGCAATAAAAAGACATTAATAGTGTTCGTGAAGGATTTACTCATTTCATAGGATTTGCTTATTTATTCCATTTCTCTCCCTCCCATACATCACATACGTGCTCATGCGTGGAAAACGGTGGCATTGGGGAACGATTTGCGTAACTTTTAATCGGCAGTTGAGGGATAATTATAAATCATACAAATTATCCGGATAAATGATAATTTTTGGATATCATTTTTTATATGAAAGGCTCATTGGGCACTTTAATTATTAAACTTTCTCTTAACTTAGTACTGTTAAATTAATTATAAAATACATTGTGCAGTACTGATACATTTATAAGTATATTATATCAGTGTAAATGTATGTTTTATTATGTCAGAATGTATTTTGTTTGTTTACTTTTCATAAATTAATATTTTTTAAATAATCTTTTGTTTTCGACTTTTCAGTGTGCTCGCCCCCCCCGTAGAGTTATCACGCCCCTCTACGGGGGCGCGCCCTACAGTTTCAAAAACGCTGCATTATCAGTAACATATACTTTGCCTAACCTGAAAAGGGTTCTTTTCGCGTTTCATAGAGAATCCGGCTACTCCAATCTGCCCAATTGATCTTCATTTACAAGTTCTAATTATTTCCTGAATTTCATCATAGATTGCATATTGCAAATGAGATATTTGTTTTTAATATAGTTTTATCTATCAACATCATAATTAATGTGTTGTAAAGTAAGTTTCTTGACATAAATCGAGAAAAAATTAAGTTACTATAATTTACTTAATTATTAAAATGGAGCTTAGATTTTTAAATAGAAACATTTAACAATTCTTTCTAATTATATTAATTCGTTGAGAGAGGAGAGTTCACAATGCACTTGTATCATATCAAGCTATGCCCTGCCAAAAAGGTTTCGGTGAATTGTTTCAATAGAAAAGTTACATTAGTCATTTTAAACGAACTATAATTACTTTTTTTTCGAGAAAAAGAAAGCAATCTATAATTTAATTTATATACTGAACATTTTTAGAGCAGTTTCACGCGCATAAAAGCAAGTGGTCAAGGTATCGGATCATGGCTAGAATGTCATGCCCAGTATCACTGAAGACCCACCGTGTAGGGCGGCGATGCACATTAAATCTGTCCAGAGCTCAGTTGTCCTCCCGTTGGTGTGATGTGGTAGTTAGGAGAGGGGGATGCCAGCTCAGGTGTCAACCGTGTCACTTGACAATGGTTCAAAATTACGCGGTCCGTCGTTAAAAGCCCTCGTGTAGCTGAGCAGTGCGACGTTAATATTCACACACTCACTCACGCGCATAAATGCATGGTAATTACTATTGACTTTAGTGGTCATTAAAAACTTCGTGATACTTCTTGATTTTTTAATATTATTTCTCGCCAGATATGTCGATATTCTTCATGTTTTGTTTCCGTTTTTAATTAGTGTGAAAACGAAACAAAATAGGCTATTTAAAATAGACTTTTTCGTCACATTTCTGTCTCTCTCTCTATATAAAAAGTTTTTCGTGTGTTGATGAAACAAATTTGCTTATTAATCTTACACACGCTAACAATAATAAAAAGGCAGAGTGAATCCTGTTCCTTTCCTATGGTCACAAATTTACCGCAGTGTGAAATTTATTCCGGATAAGAAAGGCAAAATTGTATGTATTTCAGGGTCACAATGGGTACTCGAGGAACATTGTTTTTGAAGAAGCAGTAAATTAAAGTATAAATTAAAATGAAGACTTGGAAGTTATTTTTTTCCTGCTAACAGTATGTTAAAGGGGAAAAAATAGAATTGCATAATACATGCAAATTACAGTTTTACAATTGGAGCAATGAGTATGAACTTAATGAGGGTTGGTCCGCCGTTAGAAAGATAGGGGTATCACCTCCCCCTGGTCTTAAGAAAATCTTTTCGTTTTGCTTAAAAATTAAATATTGTTTCATGATATCGTGTATAATGTTGTTTTAATTTATTGAAAATTTATATGAGAAAAGGCAACTTTTATAAGTATTTATAAAAATTTGAACGCGTAGTAGGTTTTCTGACTATTTAAAAGTCAATTTCGTTTGAAGTTCTTAATATAATAGACGTCATAAACTTTAAGGGTTGTAAAAAATATAATTGTACTTGGTTAAATGTCATTTTGATAGTGCTGTTCATCAAAAAAAAAAAGCACTGCGAGGTTTTGATATTTAGTTTTCCTTATTTTATAAGGGAACAGAAATACTCATTGTACGTAAAAATAAAATACATCATCAAAATTTTAATCTGGGTTCCCGAGAGAATTGATATTCTCTTTTGCGCGACTAATTTTCGAAGGATATTTCGACTCAAATCTTCAATCATTAAGAACTGATTTTGTAAACCTCGGATGTTCTCATGCCCACTGCGGCTTTCTATGCATCTTTATGATTCTTATCAGAGAATATAGGGATTAAAACTTGTGTGTGGAATATTTCTGATTGCCCGTTCTTAGCCGGAAGGATGTGTTCAGTTTGGATTGGTGGTTGTTGTTTTCAAGCATAAGTTTTAAAGAGAGCTTGTGATGGATTTAACACTTGAAATTAATCCCTGTGAGCAACAATATTTATGAATAAACTGAAGACAGGATTATAACGCATGTGTATTTAGTTCATTACGTTTTGAAATTTCCTTGATTGCAATTGCGTGTGTGATCATTAGAAAGTTCTTAAATATGAATTAAGGGGTGAGCGGAGCTGTAAGAAAATATTCCTGCTAATAGTGTAATTAATGATAAAACTTTACAAAAGAATAAAAAATGAGTAAAAGATATCCGAATGTTTGCAATAGTTCAATATAATGTGTATTGGGGTGAAATATATAACAAACAATACATTTTCAGGATATATTTAAGATATAATAAAAAATCTTTAAAATTTAACATAAGAACCTGATGAAATAAATGGAAGACTTGTTTAAAGTCAACAGCTTTCATTTTTATGGATAAAAAGAAATTTTAAAGTCCAGTGAGTGTGTATTTATCATCAAAACGAGAAATATTTACATCAAATTTTTTTTCTTTATATTAAAGACAATTTAAAAAAAATGTGTGCTATAATCGTTATTGTGATATGTTTTCGTTTGTACTTGATTCTTAAAAGATACAAATTCCGGGATTTTATAGAAAACCTACTGTTTATCTTTATAGATACTATGCTTCAAGGTTGATACGGGGTGATCATGTATGTGAGTATTCAGATTAAGAGAGTTCTTCCTATTGTTCCCGATAAATATGTTATACTTAGTGGTGGCACAAGTTCCGATGCAAATATAAAAGAGTTAACATAATATAAAAAAATGTAACTTTAAATAAAACTAAACTTAGTGGCGCTACAGCCCATGGCGGGCAAAGGTCTACTGTGTCCATCTCAGTTTTAGTGACCTTGGGTGCTGAGATGCATGAACTCAGTTTTTCCAGTCAAAGGGTCAGTCTGACGTGAAAACCCCAGTGTTTGGTTCCCAGGCCAGCGTGAAATTCCTTTATCGACCCACTGAAGGGATGGAATGTTGAGTCGACCTTGCACAGCCCGGACCTGTGTCGTCTAAGCGCGATATCACTACCATTCGGTCACTGGGCTTCTAAATAAATAATGTAATCACATTTAAAGCTAAATCCCCATAAAGTTTTGATCTATCTTCAAATTTAACATATTGCCCCTTTTTTTATTCAAAATCACTCATTTTGGGCTTCGCATGAGCTTCAAGTTTTTTGAACCAATCATTTATTGAGGCACGCACTTTCTCCTCGGGAATTTCCATCTCTGCTTTCCTTAAAGAACATTTTGAACTGTGCTCCAATTGGAATGCCGTTTTTGGCTCACCTTTGCCTACAATACTGACCACAATTTATAGTCGAGTGGATTTAAATTCTGACCGCTGAAAGAAAGACTGGTTTCTTGTGCTCTGTAAAATCCGGTACAATCTCCATCAACTAACAGTGAGTCGTATTCGCCTCATGAGCAGAAGTAGGGTCTTATTAAAAAGTCCACTCGTTTCCATTAAACGGGCTCACGTTTATCGATTTCCCAATGGGTGAATGCTAGTGCTTTGATAAACTCTTTTGCAATTTTTCTGCTCTTTCTTTTCAAAAATAAAGCTCCAGAGAGGCCTTCATAGTTAACACCCCATCAAACCATTACGGAAGCTATATGATGAACTCTCTGCACGCATTTTTCATCTCTTTAGCCTCTTGGGTATTCCTCATGTGTACGTAGTCATTCTAAAGGCTGAAAGAGTTTTCAATGCTTAAAAGTTTCTCGTTGGTACAGCTTTAGCAGTGATTTTGCTTTAAGCTACCCCTAGCACTTTAATTATTTTGTAAGAAAATCCCCGATTCTTTTTTCGGTAACCTCTTAGTATATAAGGTCTTTGTTTAACATGTGATGCCTTGCTCTTTTTGACACATTCAACTGTTTTGCAAGAAGGGTCTTCTTTCGGCAAAGATTTCAACGAATTTTATCCCTAACTGCTTTGACGGTAGCTGGTGCTCACATGGAGTGCGGATGACTGTTTTTAGTATTATCTGCAATGCCGTTGGATTCAGAAAATTTCTTGATTGTTTAATAAATAAACAACCTTTTGATGTCTAAATGTTTAGGAGAATAAAAATCTCCAACGGGCTTTCCTTTTTTGATGTTAATAAAAACCTGCTACACGCTTCTTTTCAAAGCGTTATAGCTCTAACTGATTTAGACTGCAATTTTTAAAAAAAATATTGCAGGCTATCTCAGATTTTTAAATCCAAATTTTTGCACGATTATGTATACCCATTAAACATTAAGAAACTTTTAATCATATTAAGTATAAATAAATCATTTAATAAAATTCCCACAAGGCACTTTTTACACGACTTTTAACTCTTTCTGATACATCAGAGTTTTAATTGCATTTATGATAAAAAAAAATAAAAAAGAAACATTTTGCTGCCCTTTTGTAACTGTATATTTGAAACCTGAAAGTTTAGTGCGTTACTCATGGTAGGTCAATTATATGCTATAGATTGCTGGATGCATGCTAGATAATATTTATCATTCTGTACCTTTTGACAACTTTTTACTGCTGACAATTCTTTTCTATTTGTTGAATTTTGTTTTATCAGAATTATTCTTCTTTGTTATTTATAGAAGTCTTCATAAGTCGTTTTCATATCATTTGAAAAAAATAATACAGGAAATATAAAATATATAAAGAATATGAATTCTCAAATGTCCAATATTAAGGTAAGACGAATTAAAGAAAAATTGCTTGCTTTTAAATTACATCAAAATCTAAACTATTACTCTTAAAAAATAAAAATATTGCTGTGGAAAAAAGATCCATAGAATTGTTTTAAATCATGTTTTAACTTTAAATTGGTTAAATAATATTATTATTTTTTATTTTTGAAAACTGATAAAAAATATCCAAGAAAAATTCAACCTTAATAATATAGAAATAAATTATTATTAAGTAAATTATAATTATTTTTTTCTAAGTTTATATTCAAAAGGGCCTGAAGTTTCAGAAAAAATTCTTTTTTATTTGCTAAAGATGGAAATTATTTTGAACATTGTTAAAATATTTGTAAAGGTTATTATATTAGATATAAAAAGCAAGGCTTTGTAGCAATGGCTTGAAAGAGATTTAATATTTTAATGACAGGGTAGGTACTATTTTTTTTTTTGGTACATAAAAAGCATTTCAAAGTTTTTTCTTAAAAATACAATCAAACGTGCACCTATACTTTCAAGCTGGATTTATTAATTTTTAGGTATATTTGCCGTATAATTAGCACCCTTTTTTACGAAGAAACCAGAAATGCACGTATTCAATGCTCTTACGTTTTGAAGACCTTCATTCGAGGTATTATTCTAGGATTTTGAAAAATATATATATATTTCTAAAACAACAACTCTAAAACAAGAAGTTCATAAACCATGGCATTTCTTTCAAATCAACAGTATTTTGTATGTGATACACGTAGAAGTCTACTTTCTTATGTTCATCTTTTCCGTAACCATTCAAAGTTGTCATTTTTATACCTGGCATATAACGCGCACTCATAAATTTTGATCTTATTTTTTGTAACCTAAGTGCGCGTTGTACGGCAGCTTTTACGGTAGCTTCAGATTAAACTTACTGTTGATAAATTAATTATTTAACATATATTAAATGAGAGTCTCTTCGAAAGTTTGTCATTAAGAATCATAAAAACAAATTAGAGAATGTTACTGATTCCACAGAAATTCGATTAAAACCAAAATTTAAATTCTCATAATACACCCAATTGCAATTTTTGTAACGTTTTATATCGCAGAAATCAAAATATTAGTAAGATACAGCAAGTGTTTTCCTCTGCAAAAATTGCAATGCTTGTAAATTTCCCAATTGCTAAAATAATCAGTAAATATATGACTTATTGAATAACTCAATCAATAACAACAGTTAATAGGATATGTTAAAAATCTGATTAATAACAAAAAATTGAATTAAACTGCAACACAATAATACCAGTCTCGTCTATTTTAATAACGCAGACATTATAGTGCATTATAATATAACACAATTGGTATAGTGCACAATACCAACTGTATCATATATTGAGCTTTTTTACAATTCAATTGACAAAAATAAGTCAAAAAATAAAAACAAAATTTTTTTAGCCTAAACTGTTATTATATTTTCCGATAATCTTACAAAGGTTGAAATCTTTAAGTTACAAAAAAAGAGAATTAGGATAATTTTAATGTGTGTTTGTTTTCATTCACATTGTACCCAATACCAACTGAGTAAAATTGAGCTTTATTATGTACTTTTTGTAAGAAACTGCTAAATATAAAAACTTCAAATTTTGACTACATTAAATATATTTTTATATTTATACTGAAATGAGATTTTTGAAATATATTGCTTATTTTTTTAAATGCAAAATAAAAGTATCATCTTGAATTTTTTTAAAAAGAAATTGTACTTTTTTTACGATAACTGCTCTTTGGGAAAATATTTTGGAAATATTTATAAAGCCTTACTTCAAAAAATAAAGTGACATATCAGTTAGGTTCAGTAAAATTTACATGCGCATTTATACCGTAGATTCTGTGAAAAAGTTACACGCAGTTTTAAAAGTATCGTTTTGAGAAAATATCATTTTTAATATAAAAAGTCACTTCATCACACAATGAACTATAACATGTATTTGTCCCATTTTGTTAAAAATTAGTATTTTCTCAATGTATTTTAATTAAAATAGGAAACAAAATAGTCTTAAATTGCCCAGAAAATACATAGACGGCATTTTTAGTTTTTGTCTAACGTAATATTTTGTAACATTTTCCCTAATTTCCTCAAATTCTGTATCAATTTTCGAAACATTTTTAGTTTGGAGGCATTACAAACGTCAAAATTTATTATAAAGCATCCTAAATTTAATGTGAAAATGTATCAATATGTTTTTGTGATAGGGATTTTTTATTGCATTTGAAAATACATGATTCTACAACATTTCGAAATTTTTCATTGATTTTGTGCTTACATAAAAGCCTAGAAATTTCTAAAAAATTTAAAATTCACCATTTTCTGTAAACTGGATAAAGAACTTCAAAAACTGCCCAAGATAAAGTTGTTTTTATGTTTTAAAATATAAAATATATGTCTTTTTATGTATATAACAAGTTTCGCTAGCAACGACAAAGGGCATTGGGTTTTAGCTAATTCAAGTACCTTTTGTAGAAAACTCTTTAATACTAGAGCTTATAAATTTGTCTGTACAATAAATAAATGGAACTTATATTGAAGGGAGATTTTTTCAAATATATTGTTTGGTTTTTTAAAAACATTTAACGCAAAAGTATCTCTAAGAATTTTTTGAAAAAAAAATGTCATTTTTTACGGTAGCTGAAGCTCTCTGTCAAAATATTTTGGAAAAATTTCAAAAGGCTCACTTCAGTATCTATAGTTACATATCAGTTAGTTCTGTAAAAATTGCATGGACATTCACATAGTAGATTCTGAGAAAAAATACACGCATTTAAAAATATCATTTTGAAAAAATTGCATTTTAAATGTAAAAAGTCTTTTTATCACAAAAATAATGAATTACAGCATTTATTTTTTTATTTTATTAAACATTATTATTTCCTGGACATTTTTAAACTAAAATAGGAAACAAAGATGTTCAAAATTGCGCAGGAAATACAGACATAGCATTTTTCATTTTTTGCTTAACGAGAGATTTTGTAGCATTTACATAATTTTCCCCAAATTCTGTATTGATCTTAAAAGAACTTTCAGTTTTGATGCATTACTTTAATCAAAGTTGACCATAAAACCTCATGAATGCTTTGTAATAATAGTTCACAATGTAAAATTAATGATTTCGGAATATAAGATTATACGACATTTCGAAAATTTTCATTATGGATTTGAATAATAACATACTAACAACTTCCTGAAGTATCAGAATTAAAGTTTTCTATATGGTAGACAAGTGACTTCTAAAACAAGCACAAGAAGAGTTTTTTTTTGTCGTTTGAAATGTGAAATTTATTTATTTTTTATATATGTAACAAGCTTCTCGCAACAGCAATGACTATATGTCTTTAGTAACTTTTTATCTGAAACTATTAAACATAGACTCAAGATTTTGTCTGTATATTAAATAAATCTTTATTCTTAAGTGAAATTTTAAAAATAAATTGTTCAGTTTCTTTTTTTTTAAAAAAAACAGATAATTTTGTATAACATAAATAGAGATTTAATTAAAAATGTTATTTTTTATTACGAAATGTTTTTTCCAGCTAAACGCCTTAGAAATATTTCAGAAAATTGACTTCAGAATAATTCCGTATGGATAAATAAAAAGGCTTTGTGCAATTGTTTCAGGATATTTAAAACTCAAATATCTGTGAAAAGTGGGTGTGGTATGTCAGCTGATATATTTTAACAGTCATTTTGACACGCTTCTAATTCAAAACAGGGCATATACGAAATATCCCTAGAAAGGTCATGAATTGAAGATTTCAGGAATATCAAAAACTCAAAATCGATATCCTGAAGATTTTTAGCCTAATGAATAGTCTTAAATAATTTATCTAAGAAAGAGAAATTAACAAGGTTATCCTCATTTAAAAATTACGGCATTTTTTATTGCGCTAAATGCTTTGATATTTGTTCTGACAATTGCTATTAAAAGATGTAACAAATTTTTTTTATTGAAAACAATTATAAAATCCCTGTGCACCACAAAGTATCACACGAGGCTGACAGAAGGAAGTATTAATCACACTTTACAAAGGAATTAAGGGAAAAAATCCTTTAAATTTATGAAGGATTACAAATATATTTACAACAAATTCATAGAACTTTTAAAAGCATTTCTGGTGGAAAGAAGTTGTTGTATGTAGATTCGGATGCCAATTTTTATTAAGTCACTTAAAAGCCAGTCTTAAGATGTTTAGTTATTTTTCACACTTGGAACACAGAAAGAGCACATGTTCAACATTTTCCTCGCCACCAACATCACAATCACAGGAAGATGATGGAACTAAATTAAATTTGTTCAAATGGCTTTTAAAGTTGCAATGACCTTTTAGAAACTGTGTTATTTTGTATTTAGTATAAAATGATGGCAGGACATTTTATTATAAATGGTTGGAAAGAATTTCTTTGTGAAGCTCCCCTTATTTGAAATGAGATATTCTTGGTTCCAATACTCACCATTCTTCCATTCTTTCTTTCATAAACTTCTTGTAAAATGTTTTAGGAACATCATCGGCAATGTCAGTTTTGCGCTTGGTTGCAGCCTTTAAATATCAATCGGCTCTCTTATTTCTAATAACATCCGTGTGTCCACTAATAAATTCAATATTTATTTAAATGTTTTTAATCTTTAGGCTTTTAAGTTACATTTGGATCTCGAAGATATTGTTGTTAGATGAAGAAATACACTCTTAAGAGAATCCAAGTTGAACAAAAGTTGATATGCTTTTTTTAATCAAAAGAGAAAAGTTACTTTATTAAAAAAAAACTAGTTGAATTCAGAATTTAAAGTATTTTTAAGAAATTTCCAAAAGAAATTCATAAAAAAAGTACTTTACTAATACTATTCATATTAGCATGAAAAACCCATAAAATATTTTGTTATAAATAGTTCGATGTAGATTTAAATCAAATTTTATGCATGTATAACAATTATTGTAAGAGTAGCATTTTTTTTTAAAAAAAATCACTTCACCTGAACTTTTAATTTTTTTTCAAAAAAATTAAACGTTTAGCTTATTGTGGTATTTTGATCCTAAAAACTGTGTGTGTGTGTTTTACATAACATATATGCATACGGGGCAATCAAAAAGTTCTTCAAAATCGTTAAATTAAAAACTTTTTATAAATCAAACCATGCTTTCTTTTAGAAATATAGTTTAGAGAGTGTAAAGAATTCAGGTATACAGCCATTTTAATTGAATCTCTCATTGTTTGAAACAAGGCTTTACCTGTGAAAATTGTATTTTATTTTCAGTAACTACCGACTAATTAAATACGATCATGTATAGTTGTTGATAAATGGAACAACTAATTCGTAATTTCATTTAACAAAAGTACTAATGGATCATTCTTGTTTAATTTTTTCGAATTTATATGTATGCTAAGTGAAACGCTTTTCTGATTTAATGGAAAGTTGACAGGTCGAAAGATATTAAGAATAAAAATGCTACATTAGCACTCTAATAAAGATGCTCATTTCTCCAATTAAGATATTTTTAGAAATATTCAGATCTTTATCTCACGGAGAAAACTTTTGCGAAATTCTAAGTGATAAGCAATTTATTTTACGAAGAAAAATTTGTACTCAGAAGGATTTTGACTCGCAGAAAAGGTTAAAGCAAAGTGGGTTACTTTGTTTTCGCGAATAAATGAATACTATACTAGAAAGTTTATCGTATTTTTCATATTATTGGAGATTTAAATATTTGTAACATTTTCCGATAGATACTGATTTATTTCGGAAAAATAAAGATAGGAGTTTATTCAATCATTTGTTTTGTTCATTTAGAATTGTTGTTTTTTTTTAAAACTTTATTACCGAATAAAAAGCTTTTTCGGAATGTCAGAAGAAATTTTTAGTTATTGGAAATCTTAGCTTTTATAGAAATTTTTAGCTTTTATAAAAATAATTCATCGAAACATTTCATTTAATGTTTTTATTCATATATTTAGTCATATTAAGAAAAAAATATCTTTGAGTGACCTTTTCAAATTTTGACTTAGCAAATTTATCATTTTTTTCTATTATGCGAAGAAAAAGAATTTCCAGGAATGAAAAACAGGTTTTTTAAAATTATTCGTCGTATTTAACGTTGTGGAAGAATTTATTATACAGTAACTCATATTTTATCTATTTATAACTACTGGTTCTTACATATAACATGAGATAAGAGGAAAGGCCGTACTGCAGTGCTTCTCAGACTTTCACTATTTGCGACCCAATATTCCATAATAATTTTAATCACGCTCTCCCTCCATAAAATGACAATGTATTCAATTCAATAATACTATACTTTACGCTAAGGCAACAATACGACTTTAACCTCTTAAGTACCACAAAATTATGTAAAAGTCTTGCTCAATCAAAGCAAAAACTGCCCCAGACGTATATGAACGTCTTTTCGAAGTACGTTTTTTTTTGTGCATTGCTATCTATAAAGTTATTCCGAAGGTTTTGGGATGCAATAAAAATATCTTGACAGTGTTAACAAAGGATTTATTTATTTCTGACAATTTTCTTATTCATTCCTCTTCTTCCACTCCCCAATACCCATCACATACTCTCTCCTACGTATAAAACAATGGTATTGGGAGCGAATCACGTAACTTTTAATTGGCGGTTGAAGGATAAATAATGAACCGTTAAAATTATTAAGGTATATATTAATTTTTGGGTAAAATTTTATGTCATAAGTTCATGGGGTCATTGTTAATTAGTAAGCTTCTTCTTAACCTGATATTGTTAAGTTAATTATAAAATTCATTGGGCAGGTCTAATACATTTACACGTGTATCATATCACTGTAAATATGTATTTTACACTCATGCCCATAAATTAAGGATAACGAAGTTCAGGCAAATAAAGAGACAGAAGCAAAACAAATTTGACTTATTTGTAAAGTCTATTTATTAAACAAAAGGTAAAGAGCAAAAAATATGCTATATGTTTGACATAATGAATAAAAATTGCGATTTTTACACCATGGAGCAAATTTCAAAGAAGAACCTATTTACAAAAAACAGTATAACATGGTTAGTATGATGGTTAATACGGAGTATGTCTCTCGGACGATGCAATACAGGCCTTACAACAGCCTACGCATGCTGAGTATCAAATTATCAATCTGATCTTGGGAAATATTACACCACTCATCAAGCAATGCCCTCCGAAGTTCCGGTAGACAGGTGGGAGGGGGTTAAGGGGCTGCAATTCGTCGGCCAAGCAATATCCCACACATGCGCTATTGGATTCAAGTTCAGTGAGTATGCTGTCCAATCCATACGGGTGATATCCTCCGATTGAAGGCATTCTTCTACAATGTTTGCACGGTGAGGACGGGCGTTGTCATCCATAAAAAGAAATTCAGCACCCATGGCGCCCCGAAACAAACGTACATGTTGTTCCAGAATGACATCCCGATAGATGTGGCCCGTCATCGTTACATTCTGAACATGCAGGTCAGTTCAGGAACCAAGAATAATTCCTCCCCAAACGAGCCATCCTCTACCACGTAACGGTGTCGTTTAATGTGTTCTCTTGTGGTATCGGGTACCTGCGCTCTCCATATGAAAGTCCGGCGAGAATCAGACTGCAAACTAAACCTGTACTGGTTGGAAAACATCACACAAGACCACTGTTGCGGTGTCCATAATGTATGCTCTCTACTGCAGGTTAATCGCAGGCGACAGTGAGTTGCGGTAAGGGGAACACATCTGACAGGCCTAAGAGCATATAGACGAATGTGCCCTAATCGTCTGTACACGGTCTGCCTTGAAACTGTCGTACCGGTAGCTGAAGAGAGCTGACGAAATAGGTCTGATGCTGTGCTCCGTCTGTTTCTTTTGGCAGTAACTGCCAAATACCGGTCCTCATTCGGCGTTGTAACTCGGGGGCGACCTGTGCTTTAACATCTATTCACATTACCATCAACTTGGAATCGTTGCCAAAGCCTGGAGATGACACTCTGTGTAATTCCAAGTTCCTCTTATACTTCCAGCTGGGTACGTCCACCTTCCAGTCGTCCGATAATTCTACCACGTAAAAAATCATCCAAATGCTTCCTTTGTGCCTTAACTATGCGGTTATTGCACTGAAAGGCTTTTAAAGGGCTTGTGAATTATGTTACTTCTTTGCCACCATTCCTTATATACCCCTCTCTTACACTCTCGTCATTGTGACGTACTATCCGCGCCATCTGGTGGTTTTCTGTAATTTGCATATTCTTCTTCAAGATGTGTGTGACAATTCTACAGGTGAAATTTTTATTTTAGAGTTCAATTTCTGTGTGATTCTGAATTATCCTTAATTTATAGACATGAGTGTATTTTGTATTACTCCAGAATGTGTTTACTTTCTGTAAATTAATAATTTCTTAAATACTCTTTTGTTTTCGACTTTTCAATATGCTCGCGCTCTGCTCGTTGAGTTACCACGTATCCCTAGTAAGGTGCATACCACAGTTTGAGAAAAGCTGCCGTACTCTCTTTATTTTTCAAGGAAATAAATATTTTCATGAAATAAAAAAAAAACACTTGGTTTCAAAAAGAGTTTATTTATAGGAAATAATAATTGTCTTATAATAAATCAGTAATCTTAAAATGATTACAAGAAATCTCTGTTTTAAAATATTTTTGCTTTTATTTCCTGGTGGAAATAAAAGAAAAATTCCCAGCTCAAATCTCAGATGATCCCATAGTTTATTTTTTTCCTAATTATTTTCCTCTTTCATCACATTTAAATTTATTAAATTAATTTTTCATAATTTTTTTATGGAGAAATGTTTCTATTACGGTGTCCCCTTTATATTTGACTTGCATTATATATATATATATATATATTATATATATATATATATATATATATATATATATAACCTAAATGATCAAATTTTATTTCTTTAAATTTCGCAGGGAATTGTATTTCAAAAGATGCACAAAAATCAATAACTATTAGAAAACCATAAAAACATTGCGATATATATATGTTACCGGCAAAGTATGAAATACGGCATTCTATAGAATGCCTAGGCATTCTATACAATTCCTAAATCTAGCCGGCAATGTATGAAATGATTCCTATTTCACACATTGCCTAGGCATTCTATAGAATGCCTAATGAGAAACTGGCAAAGTATGAAATACATCTCAGATTCATTTCGAATATTGTCAATTGGCTAGACAAAACTTTTAACGCGTGTCTCAGGCTCAGAATCTGTTAGTTGTACATTGCTGTTTGTTCCGAAATGTCAAATACTCAATTTTACTTAAACATATTCAATAAAAAATTGCTTTTTTCCTGTGTTTCCTAAAAATGGAGGAGCAAGCTATAATGTTGGAGAACAAGTCATGGTCTATAGCAGGGATCGGCAACCTATGTCACGGGTGCCACATGTGGAATGTGGTACAAATCTCAGTGGCACTTTGCACTACTCAACAAATTTGTAAATTTTTTAATTGTTTCAAAAATGCTCTGCTGTGTGGTTCGTTGAATCATATTGGTAGATTGGTTTGACACTCAACAGCTAAAAGGTTGCCGACCCATGGTCCATAGACATGAAGCAACTATTCAACGGCTACTTGCCCAAAATTCGAGTTGATGCTCCAAAAAAAAAAGGTTTTTTCTTAACTGAAATTACTTACTAGAAGTTAATAAGTGATATAAAAAATGCTAAAATGACTACTAAGAAGGAACCCAGGGATGTTTGCGGAAAATAAAAGTAAACTCATTTAAACTGTTAAAGAAGGCGGCAGTGCCATAAAACAGTGGTCCCTACCCCTTGGTCCGTGGATCAAAGGATATCAGGCAACTCAAGGAGCATTAAATTATTTCCATTATATTTACTGAGGTGTATTTTTCTCGTGTTTGGGCGACTTTCCATGGAAATCACTTTATATTTTATATAAAATCATTTTGTAATTATTTTTGGTGTAACTGAACTTTACTCTGAAGGTATGTTTCAATACATTTAAATTATATAGCATCAAACAATTTAAAATATAAATAATC
This sequence comes from Trichonephila clavata, assembly GCA_019973975.1. Classification (NCBI taxonomy): domain Eukaryota; kingdom Metazoa; phylum Arthropoda; class Arachnida; order Araneae; family Nephilidae; genus Trichonephila; species Trichonephila clavata. The sequence goes on along the minus strand of BMAO01032688.1, from coordinate 8,415 downwards.
AACGTCCCACCCTCAGCGGGCTGCTGTAAAATTACCGAACATCGACCGATCTGAAAGAGAAAACTGTTGGGAAGAACTGCTATACAGTATTAAATCACGGATTCTTTTTTCCCTCAATGGGGCTGCAGATTGGTATTTTTACCATTTTCAGACCTAGTACATTCTCCAGGGGCTGGTATCCGTTTTTAGTGCGGCACCATATAGGCGATACCAATTGCCCCCAGTAATTTTGACACCATTTTTGACGATGTGAACTTGTTCTAGGAATTTAATTTGAAAAGAGAAAAATTAAATTCCGAATTCTGGGGATGTGATAGAATTCTGAAAAAACTTTCAACCATATACAAAAATGGTAAACGTTATGATATTGAACTGTACATCCACCTACGGGAAACTTTCCAGAAAAAACAGAAAATTATTTTTTAAAAAAGGTAATGTAGTACAAACTTTTGATTTTTTTCCCCGAATGCCAATATATTGGCACTTGTAATGAGTGAGAAATAGGATGGTTTCTATCAGCTTGGAACTTTTGAAGGAATTTTAATACAAGAATATGCGAAATCACAATTTAACAATAATGTTTTTAATGACAGTCACATTATTTTGTCAGAATAACATTTGTATTTTTAGGAATATATAAGTCATTGATGTAATTTCCTTATCATGACCTTTTTTCATACTTTGCCTAAATAGCTTTGGGCATTCTATACAATGCCTAGGCATTCTATACAATGCCTAGGCAAAGTATGTAATAAATCTCATATTTCATACTTTGCCTAAAAACGCCCGGCATTGTATAGAATGCCTAGGCATTCTATAGAATGCCGCATTTCATACTTTGCCGGTAACATATACAAAACATAACTGTAATAATAAAGTTCTAAAATTTATATATATATATATATATATATAAATATTGTAAATACTATTATAGTTTAATGCTCAACAAACATTTTGAAAATAATACAGCTTTTATTATTCATCAATTTCTGACAGAGAAATAAATAATCGAATTTTGGCTTTTCATAAACAATTAAAAATACAAATTAATAATAATTTTAAATTTCCACATGTATTTTTTACTCCTAAATTTCATAAAGATCCAGTAAAGTTTAGAAAAGTTACTAATTGCTTTTAATACATATATCAGCAAATCAGGCAAAATTGTACATGAAATGTTACAAGATACAATAAATAATCTAAAAACTTCAGCCATTCTTAAAAATAGTACAGAATATATTGCACAAATTAAAGATAAAAAGGTTTTTTCAGTATTTAGTTTAGATTTTGAAGATATTTTTAACTCAATTAATATTGATGATATGATAAAAACTCTTGTAAAATTACATAAAGCTAATTTGTTTAAAAATGTCAAATATGATAGATTTGGTTCTCTAATTAGGTTAGTTCTAAAAGAGAATTATGTTTATCATAATGGTAATTATTTTTATCAACAGATTAAGGGTCTACCACAAGGTGGCCCAGCTAGCAATGTCTTGCCAATTTATATTTACATTATTTTGAAAATAGTTTCACAGACAACTTAGAATATTACTTATTTCGTTATACAGATGATATAATCATTTTTGGCAAGCAAGACAACTTTAAACCTAATATTAATTTTTATCCACAATATCTTAATTTAATACAGACAAATAGTAGCAATTATGAAGCAAATTTTCTTGATATGGAAATTAAATTACAAGATAATAAAATAGTTACAAATATTTATGAGAAACGAGATGACTTTAATTTCAATATTATAAAAGTACCGCATTGGGAGAGTAATGTGCATGTATCTATATTCAGAAATATTGTTATTAATTACACACAACGAAATAAATTTCTAGTTTCAAATAAATCAGAAAAAATAAAAAACTATAAACATTTTACTAAATACTGTTTAATTCAAAACTACCCAATTAATTTTATTAATAGATATTCGAATAAAGAAATTCTAAATTGTAAGGATTAAATTTCCATAGTTTTAGCAGGTTAATATTATAGATTTATTATTCTTTCTAGATAGTTTTAAATACCCCCGATTTTTAGTTTTAGATAAAATTATTTTTTAAAATTTATTATAACTTTTGATCATATTATCTTAGAGTCTCTTAGATAATGGTGGTATGTTTACAATTCTTATTTTATTATTTCTTTTCTTTTCATACTTTTGCTAAGTGCTATTTTTCAGCCATTGCTTTGTTTTGAAATCGTATTTGGGCCCAGAATCTGGCAATAACTTGTTTATTGTACTCAGATTTAGCGCGTGCTCTGCATTTATATATTCAATTTTTAGGTAAGTTACCTTTTTCTCATAATGGATTTAGATTTTCCAATTGGTTTGTGCTCAGTATTATTAACAGAAAGGGGGAAGGTTGGCTAGCCAAGAAACATGTTCAACCCAATTTTTATACAGAGAAAATTTCTTAAGAAGAATTTTTTTGTATACAAGCTGTCCTAAGTCATCAATGTTGATAATACTGTAGCATCCATTTTTTAAATATTTTACTCTGTTGTTTCAATTGTTTCATATCTCCTTTTAAATTCTGTTGTCTGGTTTTCTTGCAATTGCAATTCATTTAAGTATTAATCATGTTAATTCATCTCTCTCTTGTAGAGAAATTATGATTATATATATATAGAGAGAGAGAGAGAGAGAGAGAGAAAAACGACTGACTGACTGACTAATCACGATATCTCCGGAACAGTTCAAACTACAGACTTGAAATTTCGTAGATATGTTTCTGTCATGGAGTAGAGATCAGCTAAGAACGGAATTTGCGTAATTTGATCCGCAAGTGGCGTTACGGGGATTTAAGCAGCGTTACAAATAATTGTTTCCAATTTTAAACTACTAGACGCACAATCTTGAAATTGGGTAAATAGATTCCTTTCACTGAGTAGAGATCAGTTACAAGATGGGTTTTGTGAAAATAGCCCCCCAAGTAGCGTAGCGGCGGATTAAGTGGCGAAATAGATAAACATTTCCGTTGTAAACTATCATATCTACCTGCTTGAAAATTGGTAGGCATGTTTCTTTCATGGAGTAAATAACAGCTACAAAATGAGTTTTGGGGAAAATTGACCCCCAAGGGAGGTTAAGGGAGATACAAATAATTATTCCGATTTCTAAACTATTAAACGCACACTCTTGAAATTTGGTGAGCAGATTCCTCTCATAGGGTAGAGATACGCTATGAATGTGTTTCTTGAAAATCAACAACCAAGTGGCGTTGCGGGCTTAAAGGGCGTTATAGATAATTATTTCCATTTTTAAACTATTGGACACACAGTCTTTAAATTTGATGAGTAGATTCCTTTTATGGAGTAGAGATCAGCTACAAAATGGGTTTTGGGAAAATAGCCCCCCCCAATTGGTGTTGCGCGAGATTAAGGGGGGGGAGGTAATGGATAAATATTTCCATTTATAAACTACTAGACCTACCTGCTTGAAAATTGGTAGGCATATTTTTTTCATGGAGTAAAATCCGCTACAAAATGGGTTTGGGGAAAATTAATCCCTAGGGATGTTGCGGTGGTTAAGGGGCATTATAAATTCCGATTTTTAAATTAATACACGTTTAATCTTTAAACTTCGTAAGCAGATTCCTCTTATAGGGTAGAGATCCTCTACAAAATGGTTTCGTTGAAATCGACTCCCAAGTGACGTTACGGGGCTCAAGGAGCGTTATAGATAGTTATTTTTATTCTTAAACGACTGGAAGTACAGTCTTGAAATAGATAAGCAGATTCCTTTCACGTAGTAAAGATGCGCTATATAATGTGTTTTGCGAAAATAGACCCCAGGTAGCGTTACGGGGGCTCAAGGAGCGTCATAAATAATTATTCTCGATTTTAAACTATGAGACTTACAGTCTTGAAATTTGGTAAGCAGATTCCTTTCGTATTGTAGAGAACCACTACAAAATGGGTATCGCGAAAATTAAAACACAAGTTTCAGTTCGGGGAATTAAGGGGAGTAATAGATAAATATTTCCATTTTTAAAATGTTGTATCTACCCGCTACAAAATTGGTAGGCACGTTCCATCCTCGGAGCAGAGTTTTTCTAACAAAGCGTAGAACGAAAATTGACCCCTAAGGATGATTGCGAAAGGTCAAGGGGAAAAAATTACTGTTTTTAAATAGTTATACCCACGTACTTGAAATTTGTAAAGCATGTTTCTTTTGTTGAATAGGGAACTACTAAAAATGCATTCTTAGCGTTTTGAATATTTCAATATTTCAAATTTCTGAAAATCAAAAATTTTGACATGACTCAAAGGAGACATGTGCAAAAGAAAAGAAAATTCCCAATTTAAATGAAAGTTTTTCTTCCTATGACAAAAGTGTAGGTATTATTAATGCCATTATGAATTTGAATATTTTTGCATTTGTTTTTAAGAATGAAGATCACTGTAAAATGTGTTACAGTTGTTTACACATGCAAGTTTTAAAAGGTAAGTCTGGACTGGCTATTATGTTTGTCCTGAAATGTTGTGCTTTCCATATCGTGTAGAATTCTCTTCTTCAAGTTTTCATGAATGAACTCAAATTGCTACATTAAATACCAGGTTTGTATATGCTATGCGTTCCATTGAAAGAGGTGCAGATGCTGGGAGAATGTTTTGCGGCATAGTTAATCTTCTGCAACCACCTACAAGGTTTTCTCTTTACGGTAAGCGAATCTCAAGTGCTGCAAAATTTGTTTACGAGGACTCCATTCAAAATGCTGCGAGGGAAGCTATTTGTGAAAATGAAGGTAATAATAATATTGTGGACATGGCAGAAACGCAGTTACACATCATCAAATGGTGCAGTTACTGTGCCCAGCATTGATACAGGTAAGGTGATAGTTGTTAATATTGTTTCGAAATATTGCCATATCTAAAAAATGGGCACGTAAAAACATGGCTTTTGTCCTGTCGGTGAAGATTGATGGTGTGGATATAAAAAGACTGAAGTATCGGGTAAGTCTTACAAACATAAAAATAGTCTTCCGGTCACTGTTGTAGTAGGAATGCATCCTATATTTAGGAAAACATAGGACCCATAGGCATCGGAAAACACAAAACCCAAATGAAAGTTTTCATAATATCAATAGGTCATGCGTTCTAAAGACAACATTTGTAGAGATTGAAACACTTTCACTCGGGGTTTATGATGCCGTTTGTTCCTTTGATGATAGTAATATATCCAAATTAAAAATACTTCAGAAAATTAGAAAAGATAAAAGAAGAAAAAGAAAAAAAGAAGAAGATAATATTATGAAAAATAAAATAAAAATTAGTTACAGTGCAGGATCTTTTTGATGAGTTAAATTTTAAACAAAAGCTGCTTCCTAAAAATTATTTTTAAAATTATGTGTGTTTTTTTATAAATCTACTTTATGCATGAAATGGAAATTTTTATTTATATTTCATATTTATTGTGTATACTGAAGTGAATTTTTTGAGATATTCCTCAGAAATTTAGCTAAAAAGCAGATGTCGTAACACAAAAGAGGAACATTTTTATAAAATTCATTATTGTACTCTGCAAAAATTATATTTTTAAACAGGCTGATAATTTTTTTAAAGAAATTTCACTTCTGTATAAAGATAAATGTTTATTTAATGCACACACAAATTTTTAAACTTCAGTGTTCAATAGTTTCTTAGTAAAGGTACATTAATATATCTCAAAATGCGTTGCATGAAGCTTGTTATATATAAAAAAATATATACATTTCAAGTTTAAAAACATAAAAACAGTTTTCTTGTTGTTTTGGATACTACTTATGTAATATTTATATAAACTTTTTAATTCTGATATTTTAAGAAATTGTGTTCACATGTGAATGTATAAAACATTAATGAAACTTTTCGAAATGTCATATAATTATGTACTACTGTCTTATAAAGATTATATTTTTTAATTTGTGTGTTCTTTTTTCTAAAAATCAAATGTATGCATGAACTGGAAATATTTATTTTATATTTCATATATATTTTGTATACTGAAGTGAAATTTTTGAGATATTCCTCAGACATTTAGCTAAAAAGCAGATGTCCGTAATATAGAAAAGGAAAATTTTAATAAAATTCATTATTATACTTTTCAAAAATTACATTTTTAAACAGGCTGATCAATTTTTTCAAAAAAAATTTCACTTCTGTATGAAGATAAATGTTTATTTAATGCACACAGGCTTTAGTGTTCAATAGTTTCTTAGTAAAAGGTACATAAATATATCTGAAAATGCAATGCTCTTTTTTTTTCACGAAACTTTTTACATGCCTAAAAATACACAAATTTCATGTTTAAAAACATAAAATCATTTTTCTTGTTGTTGTTATAATGATGTATTACCAAAGCCATATTTTCATGTGTTGACACATTTTCACATGATATTTATAATACTTTAGAGTGAACTTGGATGACAATAATGTATAAAAACAGAAAATTCTTCAAAAATTGATGCATAATTTGAGAAAAATGATGCAAATGCTATAAAATATCTCGATAGATTAAAAATGAAAAATGCTATATATGTATTTTCTAAGAATTCTAAGTACAAGAAATAAGTAAAAAGTCTTAAAAGTTATTGAGAATAAGCTAATATTTAAAAAAAATATAGCAAATATGCAGATTGTAATTCATAATTTTTTTGATGAAGTGACATTTTTTGATATAAATGCAAATATATTAAAACGGTGTTTTGAAAATTGCGTGTACCTTTTCCTCAGAACCTATTCAATGGAAGCACTTGCAATCTTCACTGAATATTATTGATATCTAACTATATATACTGAACTGAGCTTTTATTAATATTCCCATAATATTTTTGTAAAAATCAGTTATCGTGTAAAAAATGACATTTTTCAAAAAATTCAACGTGATACTTTACGATGAAAGTTTTTGAAAAAACTAAACAATATATTTGAAAAAACTTCCGATCAGTTTAAATAAAGAAATCTAAATAATATACAGACAAAAGTTTAAGTCTGCACATTTAATAGTTTCTGAGAAAAAGGGGTAAATAAAAATGCTCTATTTAACATTGTCGGGATAGGGGGTACCGACTATTCTGAGAATTACTGTTTTTAAGAACAGTAATTCTGTAGATTTTTTTAAGTAAAGTGTTTTGACTTAGCATTTTGAGTTGACAAAGCATACTGCAAAAATGATTGAAGAATATAATCGTTTTGTTAATCCAGTTTTTATTTAATCTTAATACTCTTTTGAATGAGTTGTAGCTTTCATGTTCCATTTCTACATGTTATGAATGCATGTTTTCTTTGAAGTATAAATCAGACTATTTTTGAATAAATTTTTTATTAGTCTTTTCATTTGCTCAACTAATTATATTTTAATTTTTATAGTGAATTCGGATACCTCTATCATCCTTGTCCAATACATTTGCTTCTATATTGTGAATAATTTTAATATTTACACGCTGACACATATGATAGGGTTACTAGAAAATAATTAAAAAACTGAGACTCTTTAAAAAATGAAATATTTTCAGGGGAGGGAATATGTAACATTAAATTTTGCCAATAAATTTATAAAATTGATTAAAATTTTATGAAAAAAGGAATCTTGTACAATTGTATACATGATATATTAAGGCTAAAACGTTAAAAATGGGAACTTCAGTGACAATACATACTCTTATAATGTTATCTTTATTAATTTTAATGAAAATGAATTGATACTGATTGTATTTTACAAATCACCCTGAAAGAAAAAGACACCTCACTGAACTAAAGCAACGGGTTACTAGGGGGGGGGGAGTTATGCTTAAAAATGTTAATTCTGAGCATTGCCCAAAGAAATAATTTAAAAAAAACATTGCTCCACGTGGCAAACTATGATAGATGTAAAAAATATAAACGACAATGCCCATGTAAACAGCTATTCGCTCCATAGCTTGGCGATCTTTCATATAATAGTACAATTATACTATCACGTGGGAAAATAGATTTTATAAATTGTTACGAGTTTTATTTCTCGAATATATATCAGAATTTTATATCAGAATGACCAAATTAACTTAAATAATGGTGAAGGCACGAGGTGTGGCAAGAGACAAGGGAATAATTTATGACAACTCCCAGTTTTATACAAGCGTTGAACAGCACTGGCAATTGTACCATAAGATGGATGTTGTAATGCCTTTATTACTTTCTTTTCACTTTACGACACAGTACGTCGTGTCAACAGAACAGAATTCTCTCTTTCTCAATACAGCAAAACACAAGCGCAATCCACCGCTCTGGGACTCTCTCTCTCTCTCTTTTCCCCGATCGTCTCCTTCGACAGTCAATCACCTTCTATCTAAAAACAGTACCCCATCGTCTAAGACGCCTAAATAGCGCCAACATTCCATAATCTTCCGCCAACAGTAGCCAGACACTACAGATGTCTTC
>BMAO01032687.1:0-11109 GCA_019973975.1 Trichonephila clavata | reverse complement strand
ATTCTTAGTTGTGTTGGGTTAATTGGTTGCTTTTTTGAGCTCTATAATTAGCTTTGATTTGTTTTGTGTTTTTACACAGCTTATTCTTCTTTTGAGATACTATCAAGTTTGTTTTTTTAAAAATTAACTTGTCGTTTGCTTAGGCACTCTCTTTATACTGTTTAGGTACGTATCTTGGTTTTTAATACTGATTTGGTACTGTACTTTGGTTATCAGGTATTGATTTTGTACTGAACTTCTGTTATCAATACTAATTGGTATAGTACTTCTGTTATCAATACAAAATTTTGACTCATTTCAGAGTTAAGTAAAATGGTTAGGAAGATGGATTTTTATAACTCACTATATAATGACAATTTGGGAAAGGAATCTAATTTTGTTAATGATCTTAATGATTATAATAGTAACAATACGAATAAAAGATTCAAGACAAGAATTTTTTGGAACAAAAAATACATTAATAGTCATTCTTCTCATATTAAACAAAAAAACTTAGCCTCTAGCAATTCTAATATTCAATATGATAATAAAAGTTACATTAATAGTAATAATTTACATGTAAATAAGGACAAATTATCCTCAAGCAAATATATAAACAATATATCTAATATTAGTACTAAGTTGAGATTCAACAAATGTAATGATAGTAGATGTAAACTTGCACTATGATAGACAATGATCAATATGACTGTGAATCTAAATTTAAACTATGTAAAACTTTTAATTGTATTTACCTATTAAATTGTAAAATCTGTAGGTATAAATATATTGGACAGACCTCAAATACTATTAAATTAGATTAATCAACATAGACATGATGTTAAAAACTTCAGTTATACAACAATTCTAACTAAATTGAGCTCAGACACTTTCAAATGCATGGATTTAATAATGTTGAATTGTCGATTATTAAATCGTACCAAATACTAAGCACAGATTATGGTGGGAAAATCATTTTATCAGAAGTTTTAATACAATATATCCATATGGTCTTAATGTTTTATACCTTGCTAAAAACACACTCCAAATTATGTCACAGAGCAATAACAAAGAATTTTTTTTATACTGCTTCCAATTCAGTTAAGAATTTTAAAAGAAACTCAAGGAGCAAGAACTAAAAGGAAAACAGAATAAGAATTCTTTAATTGATAATATTAAAGCTATTATAAATGATTTTGAATTAAACTTTAATATCAAGCAGATCAAATACTTCATGTTTGGTCTTAATAAAAAGGAAATTGTACTGTTGGATGAAATTTTAAATAATGAGTGCTTTAAGGTGTGTCATGCAGTTCACATCATAAAAGACATTAATAATTTTTTACTTAATAAATTCAATATAAATGTCAATAATTTAATAAACTACTACAGAATACTGCACTTTATTATTCATGAATAATACATTTGATAAAGTTAATTTTTCTAGTGTTTTTAATAGACATTTGTCACTTTTTCCTGTTAGGAATGTAATAGTTAAAAAAGCTTTTAAATATAATAAAACGATGGGCAGATTTATCTTTAATTACAATAATAGCTCACCTTCTCTTGACATAGATGACTGTAAATGTAAGAACTATCATGAATTTATTGATAGCTATCACAAACATGTAGTAACTGGCAATTTAAATATAGTCAAGGATGGAATTTTAAAAGATATCATGAGTAAAGGCACTAGTTTTAGATTAACAATTTCTAGCAACAATAATACTGTTAAAAATCAAATTAATAATGATATAAATAATTTCATTACTAAATCTGCAGTTAAATATGGTTTGCCTTTAGAGGGCATTTGATGAATTTAAGTACAATATTTTAAAAGACCTGATGAAATTTAACTATTGTTCTAAACCAGTACTCACTTATAAAGATGTAAACAGAAAATTTATGATTTACAAAAGAATTTTATCATTGTTTACATAGATAAAGTGGCCTGGTAATTATGCTATTATCTGTAGTATTTTTATAATACTATGATTAATGACATTTTTTAAACAATAAATCTTTCAATAGATTGGAATTGTCAGAGATAAAGAAATTACTAATCGAATCACTGCTATATACAAGAAATTGGAATGTTCCACTCATAAGATTAAGTTTCCATATATATTTTTAACACCTAAATTTCATAAAATCCTGTTAAATTTAGAACAGTAACAAATGGTTTTAAAACTTATATCACTGATGCAGGTAAAATGCTGCACAATATTTTTGCAAGAATTCATCAATAAGCAATGTAATAAAGCTATAATTAAAAATAGTAAAGAAATTATAGATTTTTTTAAAGATAAAAATACTTATTCAGTTCATAGTTATGACTTTGAAGATCTTTTTAACTCTATTGATATCAATGATGTAATTAGGGTAATTTTGGATAATTACAGAAATTATAACCTTAATATTAATTTACAAAAATTTAGAACTCTAATAAATTTTGTCCTAAAAGAAAATTACATTAATTTTAATGGTTCTCTGTACAAACAAACCAAAGGTTTGCCTCAGGGTGGCCCTGCTAGCAATAGTTTGGCTAATTTATATTTACACTTTTACGAAAATAATTATATTATTAATAATGATTATTACATTTTTAGATACATAGATGACCTAATTATTTTTGGTAAAAATAATAATTATAATCCCAATATCAATTTTTATCCGGAATATTTAAAGCTTCTTAAAATTAATAATAATCCTGTTACAACTAATTACTTGGATGTATCATTATATATTAAGGACTATAAATTACATAGCAATATTTATGATAAAAGAGATGATTTTAATTTTAACATTCTTAAAGTTCCCTCCTGGAATTCTAACTTATCCATCTCAATATATCGAAATATTATTTTGAATTATATTTATCGTAACAAGGTATTAGTTAGTGATAAATCTAATATATATTTAAATATTAATAACTTTATTAAACATTGTATAGAACTAAGTTACCCTATTAAATTTATAAAATGTTATATAACAGTTAAATAAAAAAGCGCCTCTAGCTATGTAATTTTGTAATAATATATTTTATTAAAAATTAATCGTTTATGTCTGGATGGTATTTTTTATTTTCTATAAATTTTAAAATAAAATATAGAAATTTTAAAAGTATATATATATATATATATATTGTAACATTGCTACTTTCTCAATACATAATAATTATATGCGTTACTGTTATTGTCCATAAGAAGCGAATATGTAATCACGTGGTAAGTCTATTAGTTTGGCTTTGATTTTAAATATTTTAGTAATTATTAAAAGATATAACATTATAGTATTACATTAATAGATTATGGTTTTATCTATAATATAGTTAAACTTCTCTAGAAATTTTATTGCTTTCCCTATGGCCCAGAATACTGGCAAATTCAGGTGAAGGTTGGCTGGCCAGAAAACTTTGTTTAAACCTGCATTCCTAGTTCCTAAGGCTGGGAGTTTGCTTTTAGTATTTCTGTGGCTAAATCTTTCCTATTATGACGATAGTTATCTTAGGTTTATAACTATTTTTGTATATTTTTGTAAATATATATATATATAAAGGAGAAAAGCGACTCACTCACTGACTGACTGTGACTGACTGACTGACTGACTGACTGACTAATCACGATATCTCCGGAACTATTCAACCTACAGACTTGAAATTTGGTAGACATGTTCCTTTCATAGAGTAGACGTCAGCTAAGAACGGATTTTCCGAAATTCGAAACGCAAGGGGCGTTAAGGGGGTTAAGGGGCGTTATAAATAATTGCTTCCATGTTTAAACTACTTGATGTACAATCTTGAAATTGGGTAAGCAGATTCCTTTCAGAGAGTAGAGATCCGCTACAAAATGAGTTTGGTAAAAATTGACCTCCAAGTGGCGTTGCAGGGGCTTAGGGGGCGTTATAGATAATTATTTCAATTTTTAAACTATTTGACGCACTGTTTTTAAATTTGATAAATAGATTCCTTTCGTAGAATAATGATCAGTTACAAAACAGGTTTTGTGAAAACAGACTTCTAAGTGGCGTTGTGGGGATTAAGGGGCGTAATAGATAAATATATCCGTTTTTAAACTACTTCACCTACCTGCTTGAAAATTGGTAGGTAAGTTTCTTTCCTGGAGTAAATATCCGCTACAAAATGGGTTTTGGGAAAATTGACCCACAAGGGGTGTTGCGGGGGCGGAGGGTTTAAGGGGCGTTATAAATTCCGATTTTTTAAGTTACTAGACGTACAGTCTTAAAACTTAGTAAGCAGATTCCTATTCATAGGGTAGAGATACGCTACAAAATGGGTTTCGTGGAAATTGCCCCCAAGTGGCGTTGCGGGACTTAAGGGGCGTTATAGATAATTATTTCCATTTTTAAACTATTAGACGCAGTCTTTATATTTGATAAATAGATTTCTTTCATAGAGTAGAGATCAGCTATAAGAAAGTTTTGTGAAAACAGTCCTCTAAGTGGCGTTGCAGGGGATTAAGTGGCGTAATAAATAAATATTTTCGTTTTTAAACTACTTGACCTACCTGCTTGAAAATTGGTAGGAATGTTTCTTTCATGGAGTAAATATCCGCTACAAAACAGGTTTGGGGGAAATTGACCCCAAGGGTGTTGCGGGGGTGGGGGTTTAAGGGCGTTATAAATTCCGATTTTTAAGTTATTAGACGTACAGTCTTGAAACTTAGTAAGCAGATTCCTCTCATAGGGTAGAGATACGCTACAAAATGGGTTTCGTGAAAATTGCCCCAAGTGGCGTTGCGGGACTTAAGGGGCGTTACAGATAATTATTTCCATTTTTAAACTATTAGACGCACAGTCTTTATATTTGATAAATAGATTTATTTAATAGAGTCAGCTATAAGAAGGTTTTGTGAAAACAGACTTCTAAGTGGCGTTGCGGGGTATAAGTGGCGTAATAGATAAATATTTTCGTTTTTAAACTACTTGACTATGAAAATTGGTAGAAATGTTTCTTTCATGGAGTAAATATCCGCTACAAAACGGGTTTGGAGAAAATTGACCCCAAGGGGTGTTGCAGGGGGTTAAGGCAGATATAAATAATTATTTCTATTTTTAAACCATTAGACTCACAGTCTTGAAATTTGGTAAGCAGATTCCTCTCATAGGATAGAAATACACTACAAAATATGTTTTGTGAAAATCGACCCCTAGGTGGCGTTGCGGGGGTTCAAGGGGCGTTATTGATAATTTTTTTTGCATTTTTAATTAATTGGACGCACAGTCTTCAAATTTTGCTAAGCAGATTCCTTTCATAGAGTGCAATTCCCCTACAAAATGGGTTTTGTGAAAACAGACCCAGAAGTGGCGTTGCGGGGGCTCAAGTGGCGTTATAGACAATTATCCCCATTTTTAAACTGTTAGACGTACAGTCTTGAAATTTGATAAGCAGATTCCTTTCGTAAAGTAGAGAACCGCTACAAAATGGGTTTCGCGAATATCAACTACCAAGTTTAATTTCGGGAGTTTAAGAGGCGTAATCGATAAATACTTCCATTTTTAAACTATTTGATCATCCTGCTTGAAAATTGGTAGACATGTTCCTTTCATGGAATAGAGTTCCTCTAACAAAGAGTGAAACGAAAATTGACCCCTAAGGATGTTTGCGAGGGGTCAAGAGGAGTTACAGAAAAAAATTAATGTTTTAATTGTTAGACCCATATACTTGAAATTTGTTAAGCATGTTTCTTTTGTTGAATAGAGATCCACTAAGAATGTATTTTAAGCAAATCAAGTTCTTAGGGGGGGTGCAGGGGGTTACTGGGACGTATTGACAAAAAAATTACTTTTTTCGAGCTACAAGAACTATAATAATGAAATTTTGTTTGCATTTTTCTTTTGTTGAATTGAAATCCCTAAGAGCGGTTATTTTGGAAAACGGCTCTCAACGGGATTACGGGGATATTGATAGTAAAACTTCTTTTTTCTGTTAGATTTAGACTTGAAATTTGGCTTGCATGTTCAATTTACGGAGTAGAGATCCACCGAAAATTGGTTTTGCGGAAATCCACTTGGTTTTTGGGTTACGAAAGAGCAAATATCATTCTATACTTCAATTTTAGAGATTTTTAGAAAATACAAATTAGATGAGTTCTGCCCTTTTTTTTGCGACAGTTAAAGGTATAAGTATATTTTCAATACAATCGAATTCTTAATGCTAGGACTTAGATATCAATAATTTATACACATATATATAAGCAGTAAAAATTTATAAAACATCATGAAATACCCAGCGAAGCGGGCGGGTAACAGCTAGTTATATACTAGTCATTAGATTCGATTGTATTGAAAATATACTTATACTGTAACTGTCGCCTGTTGATAAAAAAAAGGGGCAGAACTCATCTAATTTGTTGTTTTCTAAAAATCTCTAAAATTGAAGCATAGAATGATGTTTGCTCTTTCGTAACCCAAAAACCAAGTGGATTCCCGCAAAACCAATTTTCGGTGGATCTCTACTCCGTAAATTGAACATGCAAGCCAAATTTTCAAGTCTAAATCTAACAGAAAAAACAAAAGTTTTACTATCAATATCCCCGTAATCCCGTTGAGAGCCGTTTTCCAAAATAACCGCTCTTAGCGGATTTCAACTCAACAAAAGAAAAATGCAAACCAAATTTCATTATTATAGTCCTTGTAGCTCGAAAAAAGTAATTTTTTTCGTCAATACGTCCCAGTAACCCCCTGCACCCCCCAGAACTTGATTTGCTTAAAATACATTCTTAGTGGATCCCTATTCAACAAAAGAAACATGCTTAACAAATTTCAAGTATATGGGTCTAACAATTAAAAACAGGAATTTTTTTCTGTAACTCCTCTTGACCCCTCGCAACCCTCCTTGGGGTCAATTTTTGTTTACTCTTTGTTAGAGAACTCTATTCCATGAAAGGAGCATGCCTACCAATTTTCAAGCAGGATGATCAAATAGTTTAAAATGGAAATATTTATCAATTACGCCTCTTAATCTCCCGAAATTAAACTTAGTAGTTCATATTCCGCGAAACCAATTTTATAGCGGTTCTCTACTTTACGAAAGGAATCTGCTTACCAAATTTCAAGCTGTACGTCTAATAGTTTAAAAATGGGATAATTATCTATAACGCCACTTGAGCCCCGCAACGCCACTTCTGGGTCTGTTTTCACAAATAATTTGTAGGGGAATGCTCACTATGAAAGGAATCTGCTTAGCAAAATTTGAAGACTCTGCGTCCAATAAATTAAAATGCAAAAAAAAAAAAATTATCAATAACGCCCCTTGAACCCCACAACGCGGCCTAGGGTCGATTTTCACAAAACACATCTTGTAGTGTATCTCTATCCTATGAGAGGAATCTGCTACCAAATTTCAAACTGTGCGTCTAATAGTTTAAAAATAGAAATAATATTTATATCTGCCCTAACACCCGCAACACCCTTGGGGGTCAATTTTTCCCAAACCTGTTTTGTAGCGGATATTTACTCCATGAAGAAACATTCCTGCCAATTTCAAGCAGGAGGTGAAGTAGTTTAAAAACGAAAATATTTATCTAGTACGCCACTAAATCCCCGCAACGCCATTTAGAGGTCTGTTTTCACAAAACCTTCTTATAGCTGATCTCTACTCTATAAAAGAAATCTACTTATCAAATATAAAAACTGTGCGTCTAATAGTTTAAAAATGGAAATAATTATCTATAACGCCCCTTAAATACCGCAACGCCACTTGAGGGCAATTTTCACGAAACCCATTTTGTAGGGTATCTCTACCCTATGAGAGAATCTACTTACTAAGTTTCAAGACTGTACGTCTAATAACTTAAAAATCGGAATTTCTAACGCCCCTTAAACCCCCGCCCCGCAAACAATTGCTGCTAATTGAAATTACAAACAGACACTTCAATTTTATTTATTTGTATAGATATAGATTGGGATTATAATAACTATTGTTTAAATGTGACTAAAAATGTAAATAAAAAAAAGAAAGAAAGGATTAAAACTAACCGTAAAACTTATCAATTTTTTGTTTCTTGCATTGCTTTTGCTTATGAAGCCTTGATTTATTATTTTTAAAAGTGCATCCGAAACAGCCGATGCTCTACTTAACTGAACAGTGAGATAACTATCATAAAAAAAATTATGCACGTGTCAGCGTATTATCATGTGAGCGTAACACTATTATGTCTCAGCGCGGTCGCCAGTAACCAAAACAACTTCATTAGCTCAGCTTGGCGTTCAATTTGGCGTTCATCTTGGCATTCAGTTTCACGTTCACCCGTATAGTTTCCGTTCCCGTAAGAATACGGGAATAAAATATAGCCTATGTTACTCCCGTTAATGTAGCTTTCCATTAGGAAAGAATTTTTTATAAAATCGCACAGCCGTTTCCGAGATTAGCCGGAACAAACAGACAGACAGACAGACAGACAGACAGACAGACAAAATTTTAAAAATGTTTTTGTTATGAGTACCGAATATACTTTTAGTGCATTAAGTAAAAAGCTGCTATTTTGAAATTACAAACAGACACTTCAATTTTATTATTTGTATAGATAATCAAAAAGCTACTGAAAATTACGCACAAAAGTCTTCGTACACTTAACAAAATCTCAACATAGCTTTAATACTGTATTTCTTTCTTAATTTAGTACTTGATAGGATATCGTTTAGTGTCCACAACAACTTTTAAACGTCTTGGTATAGATTAATCAGTTTTTGTAATTTCTGCATCGATTTTCCTCCATGCTTCTGTGATTATTGTTCTTACTTCCCATTATCTGTTTATTGACATGTTTTCCTTTTTTTAAAATCAAATTCTCACCAAATATGTTCTACTGGGCTAAATAAGTGATTGAAGAGGTGTTTTCAGAATTTTGGACAGTTATAGAGAAACCACGCGTACATTGATAGCAGTGCGCTTGGAGTCATTACCCTGTTAAAAAATGAATCGTTTCCAATATCCAAATTTTGGGCGGATAATTTGAAATTCTCTTTAAAATATTTAAATATAGCTCATGATTCACAATACCATCAAAAGCACAAATTACCTAATTTGAGACCGATTGAGACCTTTTCTCTGTAAATTTAAATTATTTTATGTCCTTAATATCGGTAAGAAAAACTGAATCACATAGCCTGTCTTCATTCTAGAATAGCAAATACTCACTGGGTAGTCCAGTGTTTTCTTCCAGATATCTTAGAATATACTCTCTCGAATTCCAAACCTTCGCGAGGGAAAAAAAGCTTTGGAAAGCCAACTCGCACAACAAAGCAAGTGCATCTCTACACGATAAATTTCTACTACGCAATTAGTTTATTTAAAATAAATTTTGAGATTTTTTTCTGAAACAATCGCATTTCAATAAAACTCTAAAAAAAAATGTATTTATTATTTTTTTCAAATTTTTACTAAGCTTCGCGTGCCACCGTTATAGCTCCACCGTGCCACACGTGCCATGAGTTGGCCACCCCTGATCTAAATTAATACTAAAAAGAACATTTATTTCTAATTTTATCTGCAGACAAGAAAAAATAAAGCGCTCTTTAATATCTGAGTATGAATATACGTAGGGATGAAATAAATTTTGATTATTACTAAGAAATAACCGAGACACATCTTGGTAAAATTTATTCTGTCTATTAATTGATCCTTATGTACATAACGTGAATTACAAATACTGATAATGTTGATATGTTTGCTTTCAAGAAGCCATGTATGAAGTAACCCGCAGTATGGAGATGATGATAGAAGTTGGTAGTTTCTTCATTGTAAGGTTACAGTGCCGGTAAATCCATACAGTGAAAATGATAGCTGATATTTATATGTGAAGAGGAAACTGAGACTTTTCAACTGGTCACCTTAGACAGTCAAGAAGTGGATGGCTATGCTGCCAAAGTAAAAAAGTGAAGGACCTTTGCTTTATTAGACCGAAGAGCAACTATCCAAATTGTCATAAAAGATTGATCTGGTTTCCCAGTTTACAACTCTGATTGACCAGCTAACCCTCGTGAAAACTAGCGTGCTTTGAAAGAAAAGCTTCATACTGACTCTGATTTTTTTTCAAAATCATTATTACTGAAAAATTGGTGTTTATGGTCACAACCCCGAAATAAAGTCAGATATAAAAACAATGCTCATTTTTTCGTGGAAGATAATGCATTCATAGTTCGTTCCATTGGGTCAGACCATAAATGTTTCCTATTTTGAGGTTACGAAAAGAGTGTATAGGGGGAAAAAAATCCCGCTTGTAGCAAGCGGAACTGGTTTACCCATCAAGAAGATGCATTCGTTCATGCAATCATCACAGTACGCCAGTTCAAGCGTAAAATAGACAAGATTTCTTTTCCCTCATGTACCTTTCTCAACGCCCTATCTTCGTGCGATTTCTTACTTACGCGCATCAAAGAACATCGATTTGATAAGTCCAGAGGGGGGGGGGGAAGGATCGAAGAAGAGCTATAAGCAATCCCTGAATACAAATTTCAAAAAGGTTTTCAACACTGTAATAATCAATAATATAATGAAGATACTTTAAAAGTAGTTTTATTGCGATATACATACATACACACACATTGCTTTCAAAAAATTTTTTGGGGTATATCTCCTTCATAATTTTAGGAGTATATTTTAACCAGAGGGGTACACAATTTTCTTTAGGAGAAAATTCATATCTTTGCTCATTAAGTTGTAGATGGAAAAGAAAAAAAAACGCTCCAGAGAAATTAATATTTGGGAGTGTTAAAATTTTCCATGATATTCCCTGCATACATTATTAATATAACTTGATAGCTGATTTTACTAATGCCACATTAGTGCAAAATAATGGCAATTTGAAACGTACGAAGATCATCCAGAAAATAAAGATCGTTTTGTTACATCAAATAAAAAATACAATACTTATTGGAAAAACATTTCTGTTATATATAGCTGAAGTTTCTTTCACTTCTCTACATAATCATCTCTTACAATTACATTCGTCGTATTTTTTCACCAGCTTCACAATTTTCCTATTGCAATTTTTTGACACTAGTGTATTAAGCATGGTGGTTACTGCATTCTCCAACTCTTCATCACTTAAAACGTTTATCGCCCAAAAACTCTTTCAGCATTGGGAAAAATGATAATCGCAAGTACGG